>VWZO01004078.1:129478-145072 GCA_013396975.1 Bucco capensis | reverse complement strand
AAATCATTGATGAAGATGTTAAACAGGAGTGGCCCCAGTACTGAGCCCTGTGGGACCCCACTTGTGACTGGCTGCCAGCTGGAGTTAACTCTGTTGATCACAACTCTTTGGACTCAGCCATCTCTCCAGTTTTTAACCCAGTGGAGCGTATGCCCATCCAAGCCAAGAGCAGTTAATTTCTCTAGGAGAATGCTGTGGGCAACTGTGTCAAACGCTTCACTAAAATTGAGATAAGTAACATTTATCTTGAAAGACAGCAAGGCACAGCAATGTGATGAGCTAGAGGGGATGGTGGCCTTTCAGACCCTGAGACCTCTTCACTGATGGCTTTTCTATCCCATCTAAGTTTACCATTTCACTTGCAATATTTAGCAATCAACACAAATACAAATGTTCCTGCTACTGCTTTCTGAACAGTTTCATGTTCATCCTTAACTTCCTCCGCCAAACTTCAGTAGCCAAGCAGGTATAATACTACTGAGTAACTTCTTCAGGGTCAGATTTCCAAAGTTGGGGGTTTCTGGTTTATTGTTTTTCTATCTAATTCCTCTTTGCCAATAAACACTTGACACTGGATCAGGATCAATATTTTTTCTCTAAGTTCTTGCAACTTCACCATTTTTACAAAAGTACTTGCAAAATGCTAGTCCACTTCATTTGATTTGCAAATACATGAAACTTTGAATTAACTTTGCAAATCACCTGGTCAGCACACTACATCCAGTACACAGATGTGCATTATAACAGGCTAATTACCTAGGACATTGCAGATGCAGATAATTATATCACTCCTATACTCAGCTGAGGTCTAGAAGCAGAACAGCTTTCATCAGATGGCACAAATGTTCAGTTACTAAGTGAGATCCCAGCTGCCTCCACTCAGAAACAACTGCATGACCTGTATGGATGCAGCTACCCTTCATGTTTCTTATGAAAAATGTAAGTTAAAAATATGGATTTACCACTTTAAAGCTCAAAATGTATGCATTTTAACAATTAACTGAGTATAAAAATGCTTTATTTGACAGACAAGCAAACTTAAAAATCATTGCCTTCATTTGAACAAGAAACTGGAGGCTAAACATGCGTCAGAAATCAGGTATCCAAATTCTTAAATCTAAGACTTGGGCTTTTATTTACAGTAGATAAATACTCTGTACGAATAGAATAGCTGGAAAACAGAATGAGTAAACTAATATATCTAAACTACCTGTTGACAAATTTCCAGCATTACCACTAACCCAAAATTAGGGGTTTACTCTTTTTCTGTGCGTGCTAAATTCCTTAAGCAATACAAGAACGTGTTCCTTTGGATCCTGTGCTTACCTATGAACTTTTCCACGGTCATTTCTCGAGCCACCAGGTCCCCAAAGACTCCCTTCAGGTTACCGATAAGCCCTCTCACTTCTTGACTCTCAGTGAAACTCTCCAGGAAATTTCTTGTTGTGAGGAAACCCGGCTCCTGATTGTTGCCTTCCTCCGGCTCTGACCGCTCTCCATTCATCTCGCCCAAAGCCATGCCCAAGGCCAGCCCTCAGCGCTTCCTGCAACAGCCGGGAAGAACAGCTGGTCAGTCAGGCCAGCCATCCCTCTGGGGATAAGGCGGGTTCGAGGAGCAGAGGTAACTGTTTCCCAGAGCCGCTACTCCCTCAGGCCACACCACCCCCCCCGCCCCGCCCGCCGCCATGCGGCCCACCGCGCCCCTCCCCGGCAGGCGCCGCGGAGCGGAGGCCCGGCCCTACCCTGCCCGGCTTCCCCAGCGCTCCCACAAAGCGGGTGGCTCTCGGAGAGAAGTGGCGAAGGAGCTGGCGACAGTCCGCTTCAGCCTGACGCGAGCCCGAGCTCCCACGCCTATTACCCTGGCAACAGCCGCCGCGCCCCCACAGCCTTCCCCGCGCGCGCGCCCCGGCGCTACCTCCCTGCTACGGGGCGCCGCGAGGGACCAGCGGCTGCGGAGACGGCGGCACACGGCTCCGGCCCCGGCCCCGCCCCCGCCGCGGGGAGGGCGGGAGGTGCCTGAGGAGAAGGGCGCGGGAAGGAAAGTGGTGTCCGGTGTTTTTCTCGGATCCTCGAGGCCCTGCCCGGCGCTGCCAAGCAAACGAACGTTGAAACTCTCCCGCCAGAGCGGTTCAAATTGTCCTCTCCAGTCATTTGGCACAGGTGGCAAAAGGCGTGTGGAAGGCAACTGGATTACACCATTATCCATGACCTTCTCCACTTCTTACCCTATCCACAGCAAAACACTGAAATAACTCACTCTCTAAATCTCAGTCTGGAAACAAGATTTGAATGCTGAAAGCTACAACTACTGAAAAAAAAAGAAGGGAAGCAAGTGAGCACTTAAACATCTGTCCCCTCACAGCAGCTACCATCTCATGCCAGATGCCTTCTGTAAGCTTTCTCAGGAAGGTATTTGTCTTATTTCAGCCAAGACATCCCACATCTCATCATCCACATCTCATTCCTCTTTCAACATCCATTCCTCTTTCCCCCCAGCTACTGAATAGTTTCACAGCTAACAGCATTACTACTCCATTTCACCCTGGACATGCTGCTAACACTGCCAAGGTCTAAAGCAGACGTTGACTAAGTCATCTCAGGTTATCTTTTTACTTTGGTAAAGACATTCACTATATTTAACCAACAAGATGCTCTGCCTTCTGATGGGGAAAAAAATACATCAAGTCCTGGAATGAGTGAAGAAGGACAGAGAACATCAGTGGTGAGAAGATTTACTTGGATGGTCCCCAACTGCAGCAGGCATCATGAATTCCATGCTACACACTGTTGTGGTGGTATTTTTATTAGTAATCATTATTTACATAAGAATATGGTACCTAGTTCAACAATTGAGAAAATTAATCCCTCCAGAAGTACATACATTGAAATAATAACAACTTGTTTGGGTTTCGCTGTAACCAGGAACTGATGTAACATTCTGTTTTATTTGACATTGTTAAGTATTAACTAGTTTTGATATATTTATATAAATATACTTTAAAAACTGACATCTTTGTAAGCCACATGAATTCAGAGACATAATAACATAGGAGATTGATGTTTCTCAACATATCTGATGACAATGTACACCTATATAGCATGGAGGCAATAGGTACCTGCATTACCACTCCCTGAGAGAAAGATGATTGACTGTAGTCAGGGGTGGAATGTAGCAGGACACTGCCTAGCTGGAGGTTAACAGCTCAAGCTGGTTCTGGCACTGAAGAATGATAAAATCAGCCTTATTCCACAACTTCCACAGTATGTCTGGTGGCTATTGAAAGTCATTGCTATATGGCAGACAAAGTAATTAGCACTGATAACTTAGCTAAAGCTGCAGAGATGAGATTCTTGAGCTGGCACATTAATTATTTTGCTAGCTTTAATATTGTAGCTTGAGCACTGCATCACAAATTGTGCACTGTATTAGTAAGTGACAGCTGTCTATTCTGTGTAGTAAGCAAATCCAGTTAATGCCTTTCTTCTTCTTTAGTGTTTTTAGTCAATATAAATAAACTATTTCTATAAATATATTTGGTTTCCAACCTTAATCTTGCAGGACAAAATGGTATCAAGATTCGATTATACCTATATAATCCCTTAGCCATAAACCACTTTAGCTAAATGGGACTAAGACTGGATTCAGCTGCCCCTAGGCTCCTCTCTGAGGAGGAGCTTAGAAAGCAAGGGGCTCTTTTCTGAACCTCTTGACTTGTTGTCCCATTTCCTTCATAAACTAATTCAAAGCAACCCTTCAGTCCACGACAGCTGGGCACAGAGGTGGAGCTGCTGTTGAAGGGACCCTTGCCCCGGGAAGCCCCTTGCAGGCATCAGAGGAATGCCCAGGCTGGGTGGTGTCACAGCCAGGATGAGCTGCAGGACACTGTGGGGCCATCCCCTTGTGCTTGAGCAGCAGTGAAGGAGCTGGAGGTGTCCCCAAGGTGTCACTGCTCCCTGCTGTCGCTTGTTGAGCAGTAGCTCTCAAGAATCAGCTGCCAATGCAGCTGAAGTGGCAAGATGCAAACAACTGTGGAAATGCAGCAGCTATGAAATGATACTCTCTGTGGAGAGCAGGATTAGGCTGGCTGTCATGCAACTTTTACAGCCAAGTGGAGTCTTCCCAAACAATGCAGTCTTTTACTTCAGCAGGGTTTGGATCTGTGCTAGGAAACTGGTGTGTAAGTTAAAAACCACACAATCACTCTTAACATTTAGTGAGGTTCAAAAGTACTAAGCCTTTTACACAGCAGGTAATTTACCATCCATTAATTCCACCATTAATTCCTAGTTTGTGTTACTTCTGACAAGCAGAGGCTGATCATTCCTAAGGGACTGTTAGAATTTCTCAACCCTATCTGGTTACTTGAGAAGTTTTCTCATCATATTTAGGGTAGATCCCCTGTACCCTGTCCCAAAATGGTTCCAGTGGTTTATGTAATTAAAGAGCTGATACAATTTGTTCCGTTTCTCAAATCCTGGAGCTTTGGGTATTTTACTGTGATAGGCAGAGAAAAAAGAGCTGCTGAACCCACCAAACATTCCAGCAATGGCCAGTTCAAATTCTGAATGGCCATAGAAGGAAGCAGGATCAAAGACAATTGGCCCAGAGCTGTCCTCAGCCACGTTTCCTGCCCACAGGTCCCCGTGCAGGAGAGCAGGAACAATTTCAACATCACAGAACATCTCAGGAATCTTCAGCTGAAAAAAGCATGAACACACACACAGCAATGAAAGAGATTGGAAGAAAATACTAAATAAAATAAAGTACTGTAGTATATCACAGATTAAGCTGGTCAAACCCTGCCTGTTTTCAGTCCTCCTGGAGTGCTGTGGAAGTTGATGGCTCCAAAGATAAATCTCAACTGCAAACCAGTAATAAATGTTCTTGATTGTTCTTGACAAGACTTCAGCAAATAATTTAATTCCTAGTCAAGTATCAACATCTAGTATTAAAGTATCATTCCTAGACATGGATACTATCTGCTCTCATGAGAAATATAAAAGAAATGTCATTTAAAATAAAAGGCTTCCATGGCAAAAAGGGCAGCAGTAAACAATTAACCAGAATTAAGGAACAAATTTGTGCCATACAGCTTACTGGAGAACTTATTCCTGTTTCCTGCTGCATGGAGTGTGACCTGAATTACAGCATCAGCTCTGAGCCAGGACCAACTGAAAACAGAGAAATCTGCCTGGGCAGCAGAATCTTACCTCCTTTGTGACACCAACTTCTTAGATAAGACTTACCACCAGCTGTATTCTAAGAAATAAATGTCAGTGCTGAATTACAGCTTTATTTTCAGATGAATTCTTCTCATCTGTCAATGTTGTTGGGCCAGCTGTGAAGCTGCTCCAGTTACTGCTGCTCATTAAAAGCTATGTACATCTCCTGTCAAACACCTTTAAAATTCCACTCATACATATTTTCTAACATTCTAAAAACCAGATTTAAGACATGGTTCCTACTTTTAGCTGTGACCAAAGTTCTCTGGCTTCTCTGTCTCCATAATCCTTTTCAATCAAATCCAGCTGAGCTTGGAGTCGATGCTGAATAAAGAAGGAAGGCCAATCACTCTGCCACTCATTCACCTAGAAAATATCACACACAGGTTTGTAATCATTTTAACATCTTTACAGTCAGCATTACTAATAGGTAGCTATCAAGTTAAAAAGTTTGATGCTGTCCCAGTGGCTAAGACCATGTTAGTATGACCTATGCACAGTGCTGTTAGCCATTTCACTGCCTGTTCTTTTGGGAGTGATTGTCTCTTTCATGCTTTGGTGGGCTTGTCTTAAACATCAGTTGAGGTTCTGCCTATTTGCATTCATTCAGGTTTTCTTACTGTATTCTAGAGGGAGAGCTCCTGCTGAGATCATTTCAGTTCTTCCATGTTCTAAAATCTTTCAGGAAATGCTAAATTATTCACACCTTTTATTGGGTAATGTGTTGTACTTAGCAAAGAGTTTGAGATACTGAAAGTTCATTCAGTTCAACCATGTGCAGAGCCAGCAAATGACTGAGAGCTCTTTCCAGTGTCCTACACAATGTGTTACCTGATGAGGCTCTCTAAAAGCAGTGCATTTTGCCATCTGAGAGCCATCACAAAACCAAGGCATGGTGTGTGAAGCCATACTTATTTTAGTAAGTAAACCAAGCAAAAGAACCACCACATCATTTCAAATTCTTAGTGGATCCCCTGTGTCTGCTTGCTCCATGCATTGCAGCAAGCACACACATTGCATTGCCATCAGATTCCTCTCACTGCAAGCCAGAATGAAACTGGGAAAGCAAAACTGTGAGTATAAAGCTGAAGGGCAAGCAAACAAGCTTTTGTATAAGGAGTTTCTAGAAGTACATGAGAACATGTTAGCTCTTACATGCATGGAACATACCTGTGGTATGTAACCACAGCAAGTGGCTTTGTGGAATCCAAACTTATCCACATAGTGAGCCTCAGAGTGGCCTGCTCCTTTACCTGAGAAACAGAATAAATACAGGCACTTGTGAGATCCTCACCCAGTCATGTTTGCAAATACAGAACTAAATTTCAGACAATAAGCATACAAAACAATTTTATACAGTAAGTTCCTAAGTGTACTAAGTGGTCACAACCCTCTCTACAAATGGAAAGAAGTCTCTTAAAACTTGGAAGGCACTGAATGGAAATGGAGGCACAGTTAGCCAACAGTTAGTGACTTTTCTTTGGATAAATGAATTAAGACATTGAGGAACAGAACCCAGATACCAGATTCACAACCTGCTGTTCTAACATTTGAAGATGTTCTTGAACATGGCCTATTTCTGATTCAGAGATTATTTGTGACCAGCTACTAATTTGACCTTCACTCAAAATAAGGGATTATGATATGTAAACTACTAAGAGTTGAAGCTGCTCCTTCTCTGAACTTCTGGGAAAGACACAGACTATTGGTTCAGACTGTAATAGGGAAACTCTAAGAGTCATTCTTTGTATCACTTCATTTTTGGTTTGTTTTTCATTTATGCCTTAATCCACTTTCCAAAGAAATATGGAAGGTGTTTTCCATGATGCCAGCAGAAGCTGGAGCATGGCCTTACACTGCAGAATTTCAGCTGCTTTCAGGGAGTACCAATATATTAGAATTAAAAACTGCAATCCCCAACTTCTTTAAAGGGGAACTTAATCATGTGCTTACTAAATGGGATCATATTCTGTAAGAAGGTGATTGTCTTGATCAACAGTAAAAAGAGGATAGCTGTAAGGGTAAGAACACTTTAAGAGATTGATGCTACATGAGGCTGAAAGGTTTAACTGACACTGGAAAAAAAAAGTTAGTCCAAATTCTCACTTTGACTTAAGAAATGTTGAAGGCTCTAGCTATCAAACATTAGCACTGTTTCTTACTGAATGGCACTATCTGCATAACTTTACAAAGCAAAGTGCATACAAAAGGAGGAATTAAAAATAAATTAGTTTTGTTAAGCTCAAAATGATATGTTTAACAATGACAACAGTAGTTATAGCTCCTGTGTATATAAAATGCACATTTGAGAGTGTGGCACAGAGACAGGGAGGACATGAAATGCTGTCCCCATATTGATTTGAATAATAATTAAAATTACAGTGGAATACTGTACCACAGCCAAATGATTGATTTCATTTTTACTTTAGGACACAATACCAATACTCTACCAATTGTGTTTCCCTCCTTTCTCAGTTTCTCTCCAAGTCTCTGGTTATAGAGATGAAGATCTGCTATCTGCTCTCCAAGCTTTGTAGAGTATCTGTAGGACCAAAGAACAAAATGAAACTGAAAGAAGACAACTGAACAAAATATTCCAGGGGAAAAATCAGTTAAATATGACCATGTGTATTTTTTGCAAATATAGAAGCTTAATCAACTCCCCAAGCACATAACAGGGAGCAAATGACTAGACTACAACTCTGAAGAAACAGGTTATAACAGCTGATAGAATGAACATAAGGCAATGCTCTTGCACAAAGGGTAAACAGAACACAAGGTTGTATAAACAGGAGCACAGAGAGCAGAGCACCAAGTGATCCTCCTTAGCAGCACCACATTCATAAGCAGGGAACAGGCCATGGAGCCACTTTTGGTCCTCATACTCCAAGACCAGCTAACAGCAATAAGACTGGTTAAGTCTAAAAAGAAGCCATAGGCAAGGACTGAGTTAAGGTTGCTTAATGAAGAAGGCAAACAACTAAAAACCAGTTAAAATACTGCACAGATATCTGAACAGGAGCTGCAAGGACAGAAACTAATTTCTTCTCCATGCCCAGAATGGGTAGAAAATAATGGGTTCTAAATTACAACCAGGAGGACTGAGGTTAGACATTGGAAAATCTTTCCTAGGAACAGTGGGATGGATGGGAATGGACTGTTGGGAGAGGCTGTGGACCTGCCATGATTCTCCCAATAAAAGTAGATAGGTTGGACAACCAACTGCTACAAGAGCCAGAGGCATTATCCATAGAGGCTCACAACAAAACAGTTACCTGCTGAAAGTCTTTGTTCAGGAGCCTATGACTCCTGAATTTCATGTTTAGGTTGGTTGATAGACAAAACAGAACTTCATGTTGTCTATCCATCTAGTTCTTCCTCAGCCTAGTGCCTTTGACCTTGTTGACTGACTTCAACCACACTTGAAAATTACACTTAGAGAAGCAGAGCTTTCAGAGACATAGAAGCCTATAATTTAAGGAAAACTTGATACACTGGAAAACTCAAATGAAAAATCTCTTGAAGAAAAGATGGCCTAAACTGAGCCATTGCCACAGTCACTTTGGCAGCATCTCAGCACATGTGAACCAGCATACAAAGCTCTAGGCTAGTGAGAGCATTACAGGTAGATCTCCTGCAGGTAAAGGGGCAGGGAAGAGCAGCATAAGGGGAAGGAGTGTATATATACAGCCATCTATAGCTATGTCTGTATTTTGCTGTTAGTATGCATACATGCACACACCCACACCACACAGATCTTGACAAATAGAAGCTCTATCTCCCAAAGAATACAGAGATTCTCCTAATGAAGCTCTCTGCCTCACTGTAAGATATAAGAAAACCTAGTAAAAGGACATACTTGTTGAGGTGTCTCATCTTGAGGTACTCCATGACAAACACTGCTCCTCCTGCAGGCAGCTCAATCACTTTCAGAGGCTCAGGCACTCGCACTGTGTTGGTTTTCCGAATGGCTTCCAAACTTGCCATTTCCCCTTCAAACATCTTCCTAGCCTGTCAAGGAATAAAAATATCCTCGGGCTAAGCCATGGATGTCTGCAACAAGCTCTTTGGAAAGAATAGCCTTGTTTACAAAGTTACAAGCAGTTCATTCAGCTTGATAAAAGAATGGAGATGCAGCAAGGTTCAGTCCACACAGGCAAACTTCAGTAATTCTAATTTCTGTTTATCCCAGGGTAATAGGATACACCACATTGCAGCTGCTTACAGAGATACCAAACTACTCAGATGTAACAGTATGTCTAAGGACAATACCCAAGACCTCCTCCTTCAAAACCAGAGGTGACCACTAATAAATGAGGTAAAAGATTGAATCCTTAAACTGCATCTCCTTTTCCTGCAGGTCAATGGATCAGGTGTCCAGATGATATGAGAGTACAGATATTAAGCCTGTACTCTGCATTTCTGAAGTAAAGATGCGTTCCTCACAGTAGTTTTAGGATGGTTCTGATATTGATAAAGCAAATTTCTGAGGGACTGTGGTGTTACAAAAGTCAATGAGTATTCATTTAGTAATAGAAAAGTCAAGAGCTTGGCCTGGCAAAATGCAATAATCTCATTGCTAGAAATGCAAAAAGCAATGGGAAAGCTTGAAACCTCTGTAGCTTTGAAAGTAAAACATGAATTTTAGCACTGGCACCCTGTTTTCTCCCTCCCCTTATTCTCTCCTCACAACTGAAACATGAAAAGGAATGCAGTGAATGCAAATTCAGCTTTAGGCTGTTCCAGACTCTAAGTGCTAGAATAACAGCTCTGTACTTAGCCTCCTTTTTACATATTGTACTAACAATTTCTGTTGTTAAGGGTTACCACATTGCAGTACATCTCATTGCATTAATACTGGATACAAAATACTACAGCTTTTAAAAGAAAACGGGAAGGAAAATAGGAATAATTAAAAGTCAGCTTGAAAATGCAGACCTCTGAATTAGTAACTATCAGGTGCTTTTAAAATAAAAAGCTTTCTACATGCAATAATAGAAGTTAAATATCTGCTAGAATTAACCTGAGGTTTGTGGTTGATTTTAACAAATACTTGTCCACTGTCTGTTTCATAAGCTTGGCCTTGGCTGATGTATCCTCCTCCTGAGCTTCCAAATGCCTTCAGAACAGAAGTTTTCAATTCTGTTTTCAGGATTTTTTCCATGGTAATGTCCAGGCTGCTGCAGCTGCTAAATCCACTGCAAAACAAGATTAAAGGTTTGGGTCCTTCTCTCACTGTCACTCTGCTGTGAGGTAGAAAGGGCCACCCACAAAATAATCATTACAAAAATAGCCAAAAAAAAAAAAAAAAAGGCAGCAAATCCAGAGAGAATGTTTCAAAATGTTCTGTTTTCCATGGGCTTCTATAGCTGTGCACGAAAAACAAAAACCTTTAGAAATACTGGCTAGAATGATAGTGCGAGGAGTGCCCTGGGTCCTCTCTGAGCTGTGCTAGGAGCTGCTGGTATTTGTAGTTTGGACTCGTTTGTCTTTTTTGGGCTCTGCGAGCGCCTTGTGCTTTTCCAGCCAATCCACTAGGGGGAGCCCAAGGGCCACAGAACAATCCCCACACAGCGCCCGGGGCTCGGCTGTGCGCATGGACACTGCCCGGGCCTTGGCTGACACCGCCCGGGGCTCAGCTGTGCGCATGGACACCGCCTGGGGCTCAGCTGTGCTCCTTTGAAGCTACCAAAACCCAAGCTGCAGGCCCTAAGGATGGAATGAAATCATGCTGCTGACCATAAGTCAGCCACCAGAAATATGTGGAGGCGCTGGTGGGTTTTTACTCGGCTTGTAGTTGCTTTGTGTGGACTGGCACTCTGCTGTCATCACCCAGATCTTCAGAATGCTTTCCCTTCTTGGGACATTGTCATCATCATGGCTAGGCTTCACGAACGAAGCTCCAGGGAGGGCTCCACCCATGCTCCTCCTCAGCGCCTTTTACAAGTGCACTGATAAAAAGAGGATAGCAGATAGCACCCTCGAGCCTGTGCTAGGGATTTTTTTAGGTGACACACAGCATGCGCAGAGCTGGACCCACCCTTTAGTCCTAAGGTTCATCTGCCAGGGCCTAGCAAGCTTGGACGCTGGCAGCCAAGTCCTTAGGACAGAGGTTTAACCTCTTAGCTGGAAGGCCTTACAGGGCTAAACGAGCTCCATCTGCCCGGGTTTGGAATCAGAGTTGTTGGGACATTGTAAGAGACAGCCAAAATACTTTTATTGCCTGGAAGTGCTCTCAAGGCAGTGAGGTACTAAGAGGCTCAGGGCTGGACATCAGCAAGTGAAAATTCATGCTAAAAGCATCAATATGATAATAAAAGAAATATAGGATGCTGTTCCTATATGCTTCTCCAGTTTTAAGATGATCTGTAGGACAGGATTTTACTTTTTTATCTCCTTTCACAACTTAACATACAGAAGGAAGATCCCATGGGTGCTTAATTTAATCATTTCATTTTTGCAAAGTGCACTGACACTCTCAAGTATAAAGTGGTAAAGCTTTTAAACACGTTATCATAACCCAGATGCTACAATATGTGTTTTAATAACGCCTGTATAAAGATAACCTACTTGCTTAGGTAGCTATGACCAACTCCTAGCACAATACAATCCACAGAAGAGGCTGTAGTACTTGTTTGCACTTGAAGTGGCAATGCCTACCAGCTCTCCAGAGAGATTCTGGATTCTGCTGCCATTGTTGCACTCTGTTTTCAGGCATTTATCTCTCTTTTCACTGCTATTTGTTTGCACTAATTCATATAAGCTCTTTGGTTTTGACAGAGTGCTTACTGAACAAATACTTGGCTTCATTAGGGAGGCTTTTCCCTATATTCACAAAGAGTTCCAGTGCTACATGGAGTGACAAATACTGGTACAGTATAAGTTATTTCCCAAACAAGTAATTTCTCAGAACACAGAGCAGCTGGAACACAGCAGACCTCAAAGGGACAAATTGGCTAAAGAGGAACTTTTCTAACATCCAGATTTATTTGAGCAGGACATTGCTTATAGAGTAAGAGCACAAGCTGGAACAGTGCAGTTCATGACCTGGAATCAGAAACTGTGATTCAAATACAGGAGAGTATTCAGGAATAGCAAGAAGTCACATTCTTGGCTTCATAGTTTGGCTGGACATTTGCATTATATCCCTAAAGTAACCAGTGACTGCTTTGGCAATCCTTCTACTACTAACTGTAAAATAGATTATTCACAAACAGAGCTACAGAAAGTAATGTTGGTAAGAGGCAGAGAAGAAGATTCAGCACTTACAGTAAGAGTCTGAAGTAATTTGTCCATAAACTCTCATAGAGCATTTGTGCCCAGAAACTGAGCCACAGCTACTAAAACAAAAAGCTATGCCTGGAACAAATAATGTTTAAAGCTTAAGTGCTCAGCATGTACATTAAACCAGAGTATACCAGTGCACATGCACTCAAAGCAACCTTATTATGGCTGTAGAACATGGACAATTTGAGGCAGTTACTTATGGCTCATGTAACTCATCTATAGATACAAAATGCCAAGCAATTTGAATTTCAGGATGCATGAAGCCCTGAGGAGTACCCTACCATTAGAACAATGGACTTCAACTGATGAACAGAGGGATTCATACCCAAGGTTGCAATGGAGCACCTGAGGAAAGGCATAAAGTTCTTCGGCAAGAGCACAAATGACAAGCAGCTGGGACTCTTATTTCTGCACAGTGAAAGGTAATGTAAGTTTTCTACTTACCTGATGGGGGGGAAGCTGCCAAAAACAAAAACAAACAAGGAGAATGGATGTGTATCCACAATATTACTACTGAACCCTGAAGTCTAGTATGTCACGGACTTCTATCCTAAAATTTCCAGTGAAGATGCAAATATTTACTGACTGTAACACATCTTTCAACATTCTGACATTTTATTTTATTTTTAGGTAAACCAGAAACAGGATTGTGTTAACCCAGATCTATTGCATTACTTACACAGTATCCAAAAGACAGGAAAGCCTTCTCTTTGCTTCCATGCCAGATCAATATGTAACCAGTGAGGCACAGGTGAAAAGCCTGATTTCCTTTTTGTTCGCACTGTTTACAGTCAAGCAACTTCAAACAAAGTAATTTCAAACACTGGAATTGAAACAACTCCACAGATGTGCTCAAAGGAACAGAGAGCTTGAAAATCCCCACGGCAAGGAAGCCTCCTCCAGCCACCAGTTCAGAACCATGGCCAGATCCCCAGGGCAAACCCTCCTGCCCTGCCTGGGACCTGCCTGGGACCTGCCTGGGACCTGCCTGGGACCTGCCCTGCCTGGGACCTGACCTACCTGGGACCTGCCTGGGACCTCCCCTGCCTGGGACCTGCCCTGCCTGCCCGGGACCTGCCCTCCCTGCCCGGGGCCTGCCTTCAGGGTCGTGCTTCCAGGGCATTTTCCAACTGCTTAGTTTCCCAGCTCTTTTCTTCTTGTTTTGCTCACAACTGCTTTCTTTCAAAGACTGTCCAGAAGACAGATAGACCCATGTGTACTAAATAAAGATCTCCTTTGAGTGTAACAGCACCTAAAGAATCACAGGAAAAGAAAGAAGTTATATAGAACAGTGCAAGCCAAGTGCAAGAAAATACTTTGTCATAAAAAGCTCCCTCCCTTTGACAGAAATTATAGTTTCTCAGTAAAAAGCTATCCAAGAACAAAGAATACAGAGCTCCTTTAATCTTCAGCACAACTGCACAGGCTGTAGCTGTATCGTCAACCATGTCTTGTGAGATATCAGTGAATTCTTCTGAGATTTCGCTGAAAATGTGTTAAATTATAATTAAATGTTATTTTACATTTTAAATAATAAAGCTATTCTGATTCTGGCACAGCTTGGTTACCAGAAATACATTTTCCCCTTAAAACTTCCATCATAATCAGTACCTACAGGACAAGGTAATTATATAGCACTTCCCATCTGCTTTTAGTCCCGCTGGAACAGCCCAGCATCAGTTAAAAACATGAGATCTGTTTTGGAACAGCAGTAAAGATGAAAAAGCAGGAAAAACATCAGACACTGCTGGACACTTTTCTGGAGCTGGCTCGGCGAGCAGCGGAGTGGCAGATGGCAGCACACAGGGGTGATCTCAGGGCTTTGCTGAGCAGAAACATCCTCCCCCCACAAGAGCTTAGTGCCAGCCAGGAGCTGGCAGCTCTCACGAGAGGCAGGCAAGGCGTGGGAGTATCCAGGGCAAGGGAGCCATGCCTATAAAAGAAGTGCTTAAGGAGCACAGCAACCAGGAGCACTTCAAGCAGTGGGCAAAGAGAGTGTGGCACATCAGCCAGAGTGTGGGGTGTCAGTTTGCACATCAGGGAGGGCACTGAAGCTCTGCCAGCTCAAGAGGTAAGGTCAACTAGTGATCGTCATCCTCCCACAGAACTCCTAGCTCTGGTTTCCACTTGGCAGAGAGCCATTGCCATAAAGAGCACAGTGATGCAGACAGAGCTTGCCCGTGAACACATAGCTGTCCAGGTCTCTGGCTGCAGGGAGTGCCTGAGCTTGTCACTGTAACAGGAGGGCAGCAGAGACAACAGCTCTAAGGTGTGACCAGGTGGATGATCTGCTCGGCCTGCTGGCAGAGCTAGAAGAGGACATGAAGAGGTTAAGAAGTATGTATGAGAAAGATAGACTGGTGGAGCCACAACCCCCATCCCTGAGTCAAATGCACCAGATGGACACTGCACCAGAAGCAGAGGATCCCCTACCCTCTCATCACCAGGCAGAAGAGGGGACTTAAGGGTACCTGCTTGGGCTAGCAGGCAAATCTCCACCTGGCCTACCTCACCTTCTCAGGCACCCTTATGCAATAGGCATGAGGCTCTGGAACTTGAGGACCAGGCAGATGATGATGTAGAAGGGTGGTTTATATAGCACCAGGCCTGCTGGCAACAGATGGGAGGGTTCTAGCCCAGGGGTTGGTGGGGCTCACTGGGAGGGCTTTAAACCACCTTTGAAGGGGGAAAAGGTTAAAACCAGGTTCACTAGAGAGGAGCCTAAGGACAGTATGCCAGGGTTGGGGGTGAGATCAATAGCCCAGCTGAAGTGCATCGACACCAATGCATGCAGCATGGGCAACAAACAGGAGGAGTTGGAAGCCTATGTGCAGCAGGAAAACTATGAGACAGTCACCATCATGGAAACACAGTGGGATGACTCTCATGACTGGAGTGCTGCAATGGATGACTGTGAGCTCTTCAGAAGGGATAGACCAGGAAGGAGAGGCAGTAGGGTGAATCTGTACATTAGGAAGTGCTTCAGTCCTATAGAGCTCAATGATGGTGTTGGTACATTTGAGAGCTTATGGGTAAGGATCAGGAGAAAGGCCAACAAGGCTGATATCCTGGTGGGAGTCTGTT
>VWZO01004078.1:21062-127466 GCA_013396975.1 Bucco capensis | reverse complement strand
TCTGTACATTAGGAAGTGCTTCAGTCCTATAGAGCTCAATGTTGGTGTTGGTACATTTGAGAGCTTATGGGTAAGGATCAGGAGAAAGGCCAACAAGGCTGATATCCTGGTGGGAGTCTGTTCTAGACCACCCAACCAGGATGAAGAGGCAGACACAGTCTACAAACAGCTGGCACAAGTCTCACGATCACTAGCCCTTCTTCTCGTGGGGGACTTCAACTCACCAGCTGTCTTCCAGAAAGACAACACAGCAGAGAGGAAAGACTAGGAGGTTCCTGGAGGCTGTGGAAGATAACTTCCTGACACAGCTGGTAAGGCTACCAGAGGAGGTGCCCTGCTAGACCTGCTCTTTACAAACAGAGAGGGACTGGTGGGAGATGTGGTGGGTGGAGGCTGTCTTGGGCTTAGCAACCACAGAATGATAAGAGTTCTCAGTTCTGGGTGAAGTAAGGAGTGGGGGGGGGGTCAGCAAAACTGCNCACCAGCTGTCTTCCAGAAAGACAACACAGCAGAGAGGAAAGACTAGGAGGTTCCTGGAGGCTGTGGAAGATAACTTCCTGACACAGCTGGTAAGGCTACCAGAGGAGGTGCCCTGCTAGACCTGCTCTTTACAAACAGAGAGGGACTGGTGGGAGATGTGGTGGGTGGAGGCTGTCTTGGGCTTAGCAACCACAGAATGATAAGAGTTCTCAGTTCTGGGTGAAGTAAGGAGTGGGGGGGGGGTCAGCAAAACTGCTACAGAATCACAGAATCACCAAGGCTGGGAAAGACCCCCAGGATCATCAAGTGCAGCCTATGACCCAATACACAGAAACATCTAAACCATGCCACTCAGCGCCACATCCAATCTTTTCTTAAACACCTCCAGGGATGGTGACCTTAGTACCAGGTACCTTAGACTTCTGGAGAGCTGGCTTTGGACTGTTTAGGACACTGGTTGGGAGAGTCCCTCAGGAGACAGTCCTGAGAGGCAAAGGGGTCCAGGAAGGCTGGACCTCCTTCAACAAGATAATACAAACAAATCCATTAACAACAAAAGGAAGGCCAAGGAGAATCTCTATCCTTTATTGGATGTGGCATGGAACATGGTCACCAAGGATGAGGAAAAGGCTGATGCACTTAATGCCTTCTTTGCCTCAGTCTTTAACACTCCTTTTCAGGGTACTCAACCCTCTGAGCTGGAAGACAGGGATGGGGAGCAGAATGAAGGAAGCAGTCAGTAACCTGCTACACCACTTAGACAATCAGGAGTCCATGGGGCCAGATGGGATCCACCCAATAACACTGAGGGAGCTGGCAGAGGTGCTCTCCAAGTCACTATCCTTAATCAGCAGTCCTGGTTAACCAGACAGGTTCCAGATGACTGGAGACTTGCCAGTGTGACACACATCTACAAGAAAGGTCAGAAGGAGGATCTGGGGAACTACATGCCCCAGAATTTAGTCTGAATTAAGAAAAAAGCTACAGAGATCTGGTTTTCAGAGTATTCAAAACAAATGCTGTGAGATGCTTTAGTTTACGTATGCCACATGTGTTGAGATCCATCTTGAGAAAAGACAGAAACATCAGGAGAGGATATTAAAATTTCTTTACAATATACAAATATATGCAACATTGTATATCTAAGAAAAATTCAGTGGTTCTTTTACCCTTCTTCCTTGCCCAAACAGGAATAGAAAGTTGGCAAAATTATGATACAGAAGCAGGAAATAAAGAATGAGAGCAGGGGTACAAGGAAACACATCTGCCAGACTTGGAATGGACAGAGGGAGCCAAGAGGCTGGAAGATACAAGAAGGAAAATCAGGATACATTACCTTTAAGCTACAAGGGGAAGAGATAAAGAATACCAAAGGCATGCCTAGAACACATAATGCAACAAAATGATAAAAGGAGAGTTCTAAGAGCAGTGCAGAGCTATGCAATAGCTAAGAAAAATACAGTAACTTGCAGAACCACAGTAATTTCTTCTGAAGGGTCCACCAGCAGCCTGCCTTCAGAAGAGAAGGCTTCATCCCCTTCTCCATCCCCTGATTCCATTGCTGTCTATAAGAACTCAAAGCCAAGGGATCCATGGTAGAGTAGAGCTTGCTGTTACAATCCCTTTGCATTTCTCCCTACATCCCCTCCACTTTTAATCGTAGCACAAAATAGCTTTCAAAAAGTGAGCAGAATATTCCTTATATTAGACCTCTAAATACAACTGTGTCTATTTACTTACCTTGGGTGTAACACAATTTCCCTTTAATCACAAAAAATACTTTGGTTCAGTTCTATTAGGAAAAGATGATCTTTGGAGACTTTCTGTTTATCACTCGATCTAACTGGCAGTGTTAAGTCTGTGTGAATGGAATAAGGACACAGGCACAGACATAACATTTCACCAACAACATCCAAACAGCTGGCACAATACATTCAGTTTAAAGACACAGACAGCATCTCAAATGACACTGCAACCAACCAACCTGGCAATTTTCTTCAGTGACACACTGCTCCAGGTTAAAATCCATGACTATCAACACCTTTGATGACAATAATTGGCTAGCAAACTAGAGACCTTTAACAGGTGAGATCAAGTAGCTCCTTAAGAATAACAGCAACTTGTGAGGTTTTATTCCAGAAAACAGAGACAACAATAATCGAGTGGGAAACTTTTTATTTAAGCAACAAAATAGAAGCTATTCTATCAAGCAAGGCTTTAAAATTTTTTGTAGCAAAAGTTAAACAGCCAGTGGGAAAAGTAGGAGAATTAAGGGAAGTTATAGCAAGTGGTAGTCTTCTCTAAACTTACTGATTTGTATTAATAACTGCAAAACCAGCAACTGAAAACCTCTCAGTAATCTGCCAATATCCAGTGAAAAACACTGTTAATTAACTGAAGTCATTTCCAAACACTCCAAATGCATGCTAGGAATCATGCTTCTCTTTCACCTACCTGGTATGCTTGCACTGAAAAATCATTACCAGCCTATATCCAAAATAGTTGCATTTTAGTATGACCATATGGCAGGTACAAGAAATAGCTAGTCTGCAAAGCTAGCCTCAAAGAACTTCTGACAGTGGAGAAAAGTTGCTATTCTGTGAGGCACATTTTAACTTCCTTTGGTTTCATGGCTCTTACCCCAAGAGCTACAAAGTGCACTAAGAGGGGACTGAAGAAAAGCATTAGCTTATGGCACCTGTAGTTTAAACTGCAAAAAATGCATGTGAAGCCTGTACCATGACAGGATTCTCCTGTGGGCAACAACAGGTAGAGTAGATTGTATTAGTGAGAGAGTACAGCTTCACAGCACGTGTGCACCTGACAAGATCTTGAAGAATGCACACTATTGGACAAAAACATCATCCAAATCAGAAGAGAGACCTAGTTCTAGTGAAAACAAACTGGCTATAGATAGAAGCCCACTGACTGGTAAGACAGAATAGCCTACAGGAGTGCATGTAGGCATCAAAATGCACATGCCAGAAAAAAATGAGAAGCATTTTCATACAGCTTTGTAACAGAACAGGAGGCAGTCTCCATCCAATAGAATCCCATCAGTGCAATGAATAGCAAGTCCAAATCATTTTTCACAGTTCACATTATATAGTTTTCTTGTTGAATTTCAAAATACTTTGTTAACATTGGTGTCATGCAGTTAAGTGGACATGAAGAGCTAGAAGAGAGTGAGCAATCTATCATCAAAAGTAGGGAACAGCAAAAAGCAATGAGCAACTCTTTTAGCCACCTCCTCAGTAACTGAGAAAAGCAATTTTCCATTTCACAAACACTATCTCTAGTGTTTTCCACTAGGGTGCAAATGCAAACTCCTATTTCTCTACTCTGAAGCATCACTGGTCCCTAAGAGAGAACTTCTTCCAAATCATTTAAACTTGAGTGCCTGATTTGTATTCCCTTGCCTAGCCTCAAGCACACGATGCTTTCTTGACACCAACAGATCTTTGTGTGCAACTGAATAAACTCCTTCCTTTGTTATTTCCCCTCATGAAGTTATTGCCAACTATCCTAAAAAGGGATGACTATGTTACACTTGGCATTCAGCAGGACTCACAGACTCTAGGTCTTTAGCTGTGCACCAAGGTCAAGGGTCTAGTAGGTCTTGAGCATCACTAGTGTGGTAGTTGCACTGCCAAGCATGGGGTTTGCCAAGCAACACAGGCAGTACTCTCCTTAAGCAGCAACTCACTTAATAAGGTTTCTCATAATGTTTAGAGAAGATCCTCTGTACCCTGTCCCAAAATGGTTCCAGTGGTTCATGTAGTGAAAGAGCTGATAGAGCTTGAGGCGCTTCTCAAAGCCTGCAGCTTTGGGGATTTTGCTGTGGTAAGCAGAGTAAAAGGAACTGCTGAAGCCACCAAACATTCCAGCTATTGCCAGCTCGTACTCGGAATGGCCATAAAAAGCAGCCGGGTCGAAGATAACTGGCCCAGAATCATCCTCAGCCACATTTCCTCCCCAGAGATCTCCATGCAGGAGAGCAGGAACAATTTCTAGGTCACAGAACAAACTGGGGATCTTCAGCTGCGTGGGGAAAAAAGCAAGATGGATAAGTACTAGGTTTGAAGGGGAATGACCACAGTTTTAGCTGCAGGCATGCAGAGCATGAACTGAAACTTCTTAACAGCCAATTAAAGAAAACCATAACTGGAAGCAGCACAGGAGCTGCTGAGCAGAGGTGTTGAGAAAAATCAAGAGGATTGCTTGATTTTTCCAGCAGATGAAGAACGGTCATCCAGATGGTTTTATAGCAAGAAAATACAATATTTAAAACTGCATTTGTTGCTGCAGTACTGAGCAGCTTTAGTAACAACAACCACCCACTTCATCATCAGAAGGCTCAGGGATCTCTCATCAACCTTGAAGAGACTTCTACAAAGTAGTACTCAAATAGGTAATACAGCAGTCACTTAATCACATACAAATCTTGATGTGCAGAACAGTGTTGCTTATCTGCATTTCTCATGAACATGTTGCAAGGAATGAGAAATGTGAACTCAACCTACTATTTCCCAAACAGTAAGGCCAAGTGCACAGGTTCACTTGGGCATATTAGCATAGGGTGATGTGGCAAAAGCCACTGTAGCTTAGCAAGAAGGGCATTCTAATCCCTAAGTGCTGGAGTTGCTTACCAACAGAAGATGAAGCATACCAACAAATAGGATTTACTTTTCACAAAACAGAGTTCTAAACAACTGATACCTAGCTTAGCACTATAATGAGAACCAAGAGAATTTCTCCTACCTGCAGTTGTGCCCAAAGTTCTCTTGCTTCCCTGTCTCCTGAATTCTTTTCAATCATGTCCATCTGGGGCTGAATTCTTTGCTTGACAAAGAAGGTCACCCAGTCATTCTGCCAGTCATTCACCTGAACAAACAGGATTGCAGATCTTAGTTCTACACCAAGAAACAGACTTTCTTCTTTTTCAAATGAAGCTTTGGAGTATTATACTGCCTTTGTGCTGGTATCATCCAGGACAGTAAATGCTACCACTTAATAGAATGTTACCTTAAAACATTAAATTAGGGGAATCAATCGTTTTCTTGAAGTCATAAAAGCCAAGAAATCTAAGAGCTATGAATATGCAATACAGCTGTCAGTGCTGCCCAAAACACTACTTCCCTTAGCAGGCTGAACAATGCTTTTTCTTTTTATGACTCCACAGAAATCATTTTCATGATGATAATTTGGGGAAAATATATTACACTTATTATTCTATCAGTCTGATGAAGTACAACCTACCTGTGGAAGATAGCCACAGCAGGTAACTGTATGAAAGCCAAATTGATCCACAAACTGGACTTCCATTTGCCCTTGACCTTTACCTTTCAAACCAAAGACAAAAATCCAATACTAATGACAAGATTCTAAGGATCTACAATGCAAATGAACCTTAAAGGCTATGCAAGGGTACAATGCTGCTTCTACTGAGAATAAAAATCCCTTTCTGTTACCATAGTTGTTGCTGTTGGGTTTAAAGTTTAAAGTTTGATGTAAAGCAGCTCAACTTTATCTTCCTAATCATACTTTGAGGGAGTGCATCTCCTCTGCTACCATAGCAGAAACTGTGCTTTGGAATTGCAATGGTCCCAAACTGAATAAATGTTTTGCTAACTGAGATCCAAATAGAGTAAACAAAAGCAAAAAGCCCACCCCTTGCCAGGGTGTATCATCCCAATCTAGTTTCATAATACCTCTAGTGGAAGAAGATGAACTTATCCTGAAATAACAACAGCTATTTTAGCCATTCTGTAGTTTATTATTAACTAGGTTAAAGCTGCAAACAGCTGTGTACTGTACCAATTGTGCTCTCTTCTTTTTTCAGCTTCTCTCCAAGTTGCTGGTTATGAAGATGGAGCTCAGCCAGTTGTGTTCCAAGCTTTGCTGAATGTCTGGAAAACAGAAGTATTCTTAGCAACACTGACACATAAATGAGTCCAGCTCTTGATACTCCAGAACTTACTCAAAAAGATTTATCAAGCAAGTAAAAGAAGCTCTGCATCTCTAATAAAGTACAAAATACCCTGGTTATGAACATGTTATGAATATGTCAAGATCACATATTAGCACAGAACAAAATGTACTTACATGGCTGTTTCTGACAACACTGTTAAAAATGAAAGTGAGCAGCAATCATAAATCAGTAACAATGAGAAACTATAGCTTCTAATATTCTAAGACTTCAAGCTGGTTGCAGAATTTCTGAGATTGAGATGAGATGTTGCTCATGCCCTAATGGAATCAGACAGAAGTAGTCATCATATTTTAATTTACTCAAGTGCTTGCCACACAAAAAGGGCCAAAGATGTGAAACTGTCAAAATCAAGGTGAGACTTGTTTGGGGAAGTGTCTCTGCATACTCCTGACAAGCAATATCAAACACTGGTTCTTATATCAAAGGCAAGTACACAAACCAGGTGATCAGGTAGGGCATTCTCCTTACTGTAAAAATCACTATTTATCTAAAAAAAGACTCCAAACAACCAAAAAAATCCACACACATTCAAAACTAAACAAAAACCACACACACCTCTTGATGTACAACCAATTGGCTAGGTGAAATATTTTATACACTTCTCTGTTGTATAAATTCCAAATGTATCCTGACTTGATTTAAAAATGAAGCAAGTTTCCCCTCTGAAAACAAGTGACTTAACTGTCACAATAGTCAGAATGTCTTGTTAAAGCATGCAAAGATACTCATCTGTGGTTTACCTGTTTAAACCTCTCAATTCCAAATGTTCCATGGCAAACAAAGTGCCACCCCCAGGCAGGTCTATCACTTTGATGGGTTTAGGCACTTTGATTGTCTGTGTTTTCAAGATGGCTTCCAAACTTGCCATTTCTCCCTCAAACATTCTTCTGGCCTGTCAGGTATTAAAGGAAAGCATTAGTCTCTGTCAGCAGCAGTCCCAGGGAAACAAAGCTCTCTCACAAAACCAGTCAAGGCTGTAAGAATTGAAGAAAAAGCTTGGAGCAGGTGGTTCCTGTAGCCACAAGATTCAGGCTTTGCCACAGCACCAGACTTGGCAGCAACTTCACAGTTAGAGACTTCATTTCATAAACCAGCTCTGTGGAAGTGACTTATGCTCTAGCATTCTCTATAAAAATAAATTAGAAAGGCTGTTTACAACTGAAGAAATGCAAACTACAGAGATATAAAATGTAAGCAATATTTTATCAATGGATTAAGCAGCAAATATCATGAAAGCTATGGGCAATACACATCATCACTTGAGAGCCCTGAAGGATGCTACTGACATTCATAGTCTTCAATGATAGCAGCCAAATGCCCCTTACTGCACTTGCCCAAACTACTACCAACTGCATTTGTTTTGAAGACATTCTGAATTTAGGATCTATTTCTGCAACTGTTATCCACATCAATTAAAATCTCTTCTCTTGATTTGCTCCAGGGACATCAGTGTAACTAGCCACGTGAAGAAAGGCTCCTCTAGAAGATTTAGGCAGAGGGAGCAAAAAAAGGGTACCTGGGAAATCTATGGAACCAGCTAAAAGCAGAAGCAAGGAAACAGAACAAGTAAAGCAGAAATAGCCTACTGGAATGCAGACAAATCATAGAATCCTAGAATGCTTTGGGTTGGAAGGGACCTCTGGAGCTCATCTAGTCCATCCCCAACTAGATCAGGTTGCCCAGAGCCCTGGCAAGCCTCACCTGGAATGCCTCCAGGGATGGGAACTCAACCACCTCCCTGGGCAACCTGGGCCAGTGTTCCACCACCCTCGTGGGGAGATAATTTGCAATAGACTGACTAAAAATCCCAAAACCTACATGAGATCAAGAATTAAGAACTACTGAATTCCTGGGCCATGAGTTAGCTTTGTTCAGAGGAAACCATTAAACACTGTACCTCTATCTAAAGCATCACACTAGGTTAAAGCCAGCTGTTAACTTTAATAGAGTGAAAAAACCACAGTGTTTTCAAAAGAAATTGCTGATATACTCCCACTGCTGCACACACAGCACAGTATTACAATACAGTTTGGCAAAGTTTGTTTTAATCAGCACTCAGAACCCACACACAGGCAAAAGCATAGGAAAATTAAAATGAATAGAAAATCTATCCAGATCTTTCTTTCCAAGTCCCATCTTGTAGCTTGCTGCATTGTACACCTAAATACATAATTAACAAAAACTAAAGTGGCAATGGCAATTCAAACCATTTTCAGTCTACTGTAAAACAGGATAATCCATATTTTTCATGTGGTCACCTCAGTGCATTCATCCAGCTCCCTGATATAACCAGGAAGCACAGATAAATCTGGAATAGATATAACTGCATACATGCTTTCAAGAACATTTGTTTGCTGTTAAAGGCAAATACAAGTTCTGACTTTTGTTCTTCCAGTGAAGCTATTCATTTGACAGGCACAAGTGTAAAGTACTATTAAAGGCCATTTCACCTGATCTCTGCTTTTGCAACTAAGGATGTCATACACGTATGTTGCACTCTACTTATCTCTAGCAAATGCATCTATCCACATGCTACAGTAGCAGACAAAGCAGAAAATCTTCAACAATAGTAGAAAATAGAATTTATTGAGGAAAAATTCCTTCGGATGTGCAGACATTCATGGTTTTGTTACAACAAGAAATACACATACCTTTAGGAGGTAATTTTACACCGTCTAGATTACTCCAGATACTTTCACAGCACAAGCAGCCAGAGCAATACTCCCATAACCCCAGCCATGGCCACCAACAGCATGCCACTGTCCTGCATGCCCTAGACAAAGCACCCTGATAACGCGACAGCATTCCACCAGCAATGCTGCTTCCTATCCTAGTACCTACCCTACTGCAGCCTCCTCACCCCTGGACATCCTCGCCACAAACCAGGCCCCAGCCCCACAGCAGAAGCTGCCAAACCAAGCCTACCTCTAACCCCAGCGGCGACCACCTCCTGGACAATAGCAGCTGCAATTTTACTGAGGCCAGCCAGCAAACGGCAACCCTCCCGCAGAGGTCGGGGCTGGCTGAGGCCGGCCCGCCGCCTGTCTCCTCAGCGCGACCCTCCCAGCTGCCTCCCGCCTCGGCCCCGCCACACGACCCCCACCCTCGACCCCTGCCCCCCACACCTCCGCCTTGGGGTTGATCTTCACGTACACCCGGCCGTGGTCCGTGTCATAGCTCTGGCCCTGGCTGATACAGCCGCCTCCCGAGTGCCCCGTGGGCCGGAGCAGAGCAGTGCCCAGCTCCCTCCTCAGCACGTCCTCCATGCTGCCTGCCGCTCTGGTCCCGCGCCTGCGCCGGGAGGCTAAGGGCCGCGGGTCGGAGGGGCGGGCTAGTGCTGTGGGTATAGCCGGAGATAGGGGCCAAGGGTGAGGTTGTAGGTACTGCACAGGGATCCAGAAGGAGCCGCTTCTTCCTGGCTGGGGGAGGAGAAGCGTAAAACCGCTTGTGGGGACAGACAGGAAGGAGCGAGACGCTGGGCTGCCGCGGGAGGGCGAAGAGGTTGCAGCTTCGAAGGAGCTTTCTCATCTCGTTGTGTCCCTCTGCTGTACCCGAGAGAGCCCCTGGGCCCAGCTGGCTTGCGCAGGATGCTACACAATGCCAGCCAAAATCCCAACGCGTCTGGAACGTGTTTTGTACTCCCGACAGGCTGGAAATATGCTGCTGTTTGAACTCATTTCCCTTGGACGTGTGGTGACTTCTTTCCTGTTATAGATGCAGAGGATGCACACGACAAGGAGAAGATGATGTTGCAGTCGGGTGATATCTATATAACAAAGGCAATGGATAGTGATTTCAAAATACTTGGTTTTGATGTGCTTTCTGGGCACTATAAAAGTACATACTCAAATTCATTCTGTTCTTCAATAATAACAAGAACAGCTTGCTAGTATTGGACACTGGCCAGTATAGCATGGAAGTAATTTAATATGTTCTTTCCCATTAGAATTTGTTACTTATTTAGCAAGTGACTTATTTTAAAACCACATTTCTAAGCTAGAAGCTGGAAGAGTTCCTACTGATCTTTTCTTTCTTTCTGTTTATGCAAAGTTGTGTACTTTCATTTTCTACTATTTCCTTAAAAGTCTGTGATCTCACTGCTTACTGTCATTAATTAATCTTTAGTTATTCCTGGGTAGCTCTCTATTCACTATACTGATATATCCTGCTTGGGATTTTTAAGAGTATTACTGTGCTGCCTGAGCAATTTAGACACCTGTGAGTATGCTTCTGTTTCTATATAGAAATGTATGCAAATAGCAATTAAGATTCATTTAGAGTTATTGATGTGTACTTTCAAATTTAAAACTGGATTTTATTAGAGAATCTTCCTTTTGGGATTTTGTGTGGGAGGATTACAGCTCAAAGTCATCTCATAGTTCCTATGGAGTAGCAAAATAGCAAGTGGTGAGCTTTTCATATTCAAAAGGTTTTGTTACACTTTATTTAATTTTTTTTTATTTCTCTAGCTGAATTTCATTTGTGCCAAAGCTGATACTGTGAATTTGGCAGGATTTCTGGATCTGTGACAGTCCCAGCAGACTCATGGTTCTGGCTTTTTCTACAGAGCCTTCACAAATCATTCACGTGCTATGTTTGCACCAAATCCTGTCAGATTTAGGAGATGTGCTGCACAGTCCTTGGTTATAATCCTTGATGGGCACACACAGTCAATGAGCTGGGACTTTGTGCACAAGCAATCTGACATGTAATTTGCCAGCTTCAGTGCATGTACCACGGGTATTTGTGGCAAATTGCTAACAGAGTCAGTGCTTTTTAGCAGCACACATTCATCACCAGTCTGAAACATCCTAAACTGACACAGGATAGCTGCAGCTTGGGCTTTTAGCCACTCCAGATAGCTCTTGAGCATGCTCAGTGTTGCTTGCAGAAGGAGGTTGGTGAGGTGGTTTGTGTTATCTTGCCTTCTTGTGGAGCAGAGCAGTGAGCTCACTGAGCAGTGTTGGCTGCAGAGGGCGTTAGGACGTAGGGGTTATTCCCAACCAGGATTAATTAGTGCCACAAGAGTACGGAGACACAGATGAGAGTATGGGTTTGTATGCTGCAATCTGTTTTCTGCCACATAGCAGCTTGCCTGACTTTGTGTAAAATTAGCATTAAACCCGTGTTGTAAAGGTTCATTTCAGATGTCTGCAATGGTTGATGAAGAATGATTGAGGTTACGCAGAGGGGGACTTTAATTCTGCCTTTGGAGCCTAGGGATCTGCAGCAGGTGCTATGTAAAATAATGCTGTGAGCCTTCTTTGAACCTTTTTTATTCAGAAAGCAAAGCAGTAGTGTCTTATTCTGAGATCTAGGAGTCTTGCCTCCTCATTTTGTAGTTTGTGAAGAACTGTGATATTAGGAAGAATTCAAACCATTTGAAAAAATTCAAATGTGTTTTTCTGAAATGGTACTTGTGCATCTCAGGGCAAGTGCCTGCTGTGTCTGACTGCGTTTTAACTTATGTCTTCTTTTGACAAAGCAATTAGAAACCAATCAGAATTTGTTAAATGGATTGAATGGTGTTAAAATAGAATGAAATATGTGATTCAGACTTCAAACACTAAGTCATAGTAGAATATTCCATGCAGCCAGTGAAACAGTTTGTCATGCAGGGAATGCTGTAGGAGTAGAGGGCAAGTGCCTTTAGTTCCCTAGAATTTAATTGCCTTGTACTTCTTTCTGATTGCATCTGAGCAGAGAGAATGTAACAGAAGTTTCACCAAAATTGTAATGTCAAGCTCATTAATTACATGGTGGACATAATCTGAAAGAGGAACTCTCAGCTTGCTTTCCAAATGAGAGGTTAAGTGTTCTGGAAGGAACTCAGCCAGACCCACATGACATTACATTCCTAAAGCTGCTGCAGAGCATCTGTTTGCAGGAAGCACAGGCTCCCCACACATGCAGGCACTGGAGCTCAGGAAGGGCCAGGACTCTTCCCAGCTCCAGCTCCAAGCTCTCCCTGAGCCTGCTGCCTGCCCTCTGTGCTTCTGTGCCATAGCTTACTGTTCCCCATTTGAAATAAACTATTGAATCCAGCCTCCCATGCACTTCCAGAGGGCTACAAGAAAGAGTTTAGCCATGTACTGAAGCTGTTCCTGCAGTGTGAAGGCAGGGTGTACCACAAACGGCCATGTGGCACAGTGGGTTGACTTTGTGACAATCCTTTCTTCCCTGCCTCCACCCCTTCCCCCCATTGTATCATTTATTCCTTCTTGAGTATTTGGAAAAGCTTGCAGTATGCTTTTGGAATCCCCTCCTTTCCTGTGCCCCGTTGGGGTTCATCAGCAGTATTGATCTTGTTCTGATCACGCTGGCTTGCCTGCAAGATCCACAGTGGTTGACTTGCTGTTTGAAAGAGTGTATCTTTGTGTGGGGAAGGCAGGTGGGCTGCAGATGATTTGGTGAGTCACCAGCTGATAGACACAGCCTGGAAAATAACCCAAGCAAAGCACTGCAGCTGTGCATGGCTGCTTACTGCTGGACAGTGTGTCAGGAAGAGAGAAGGTAATTGGGGTGTGTAGCCTTTTAGTGCTTGGGTGATGTATATCAATGAAAAATATGCATTAGGCCTTATGGGGCTGCAAGGCTCTATTTGTGTGAAGGTATGGGAAAGGTGCTGTGGGCTCTTTGCCTTTCCATTCTCCCACATCCATAGCTAAGTCATGAGGGTGGATCAGGAAGGATGTAGGACTTTCCATGACGGAAAAAGATGATTTATTGAGATGTGGTGTTACTGCTTGTTTTTCTCTCTCTTTCCTTAAACATAATTTACCCTAAGAGAGAGAAATAGTTTATCTGAAAAATTCCTTGGGTCAGCTGTATGAGCAGATAAATGGCAATGGAATGAGAAGTTCCATTATCAAAAGAACAGAGTGAGCTAGAGCTCAGGAGCAGAATGTGGCCATTGCTGTGCTCATGCAGAGACACTGAGCTCAGTGTCACTGCTAATGGCTGTTCATTTGCAGAGCTAATGCCCTCATGGCTGAGTTTCCAGCACTTGCTGTAGTGATTTCAGGGCATGGTTTGGGGCAGAATCTGCATTCAGGTGTGAGCAAAGCCAGAGGACTTGTTCAGAAACCAGAGACCTTTTTGCCAGAGTTCTGCTTTGGCTTTATCTTCCTTGCTTTTTAACACAGACTGTTCAGATTGCCAATGGATTTTGTTGTTCACAAACTTCTACCCAGCAACAAGAAGTGCAGGGAAAATGGTCAGGTTTTTGGATCATTTTAGTAATAATGAATAAGAAAATTGTGCTCTTTGTGAGGGTGCAAAAGTAGGTGTTTTTTCCAGAAAGAAAGCTGTTTAAGAGTTGGGGATTTTCTCCTGATGAAGAGAAAATTGGGTTCTTTGCAGTTCTGCCTTTTGTTTAGCCTAGTTCTATATGGCAATAGACATGTCATTATTTCTCTGTTCAGCTGCCCCTAACCAGGTTATCTGATTGCTTGAAAGTGAGTTAGCAAATGCATTTTCTTTGATGTTATTCATCCAGGCAATGGGTTAAAGGTTTGTGGGTGTAGTCTAGCTCACTAGTTGCTGTATAAAGTATAACAATTAGCTGCCCTCAAAATAAACCTGGGCTTGGCACAGATTTATGTTCTAAACATGATTACACCTAAATGTTAGATAAATGGAAATACTCAGAGAAGTGGAGACATTCCTGACTCCTGCTATTTATGGCATTGAAGCAGGCATTTGAAAAGCATTTCATTTTCAACAAGTGAAAAACTCCTTGGATTTTTTTTCCCTTAAAAGTAAGGGCAAATGACCTTTAATTGCCAAGTTCCTTGTTATGAAAATTCCTGTTTTTTTTCTTCACTCCTCCTTAGAGAACTTCAAAAATTTCAGTGAAGCTAGGTATACTGATTAGTTTGTATTTCAACTCTTAGAGCACCCCACTGAAATCTGTGGTTAAAATCCTATGACATTCCTTTGTAATAGATGCAGCAAAGAGCTTTTCTAGATCCAGAAACATGAAGCAGAAAGAATTTGAGTGAGTTAGCTAAGTTTGTAAAGGAAGCCTGTGTTAGAAGTGGGATTAGAGCACTAGTTTCCTGATGACAAGGGCTCTACTCCAGCTGTCTACAAATTGCTTCTACAGGAAAAATACAAAGGACTCCTACAGCTGCATTTAGCCTGTCCTAAATTAAAATCTGAACTAGAAGTCTGGACAGATGACACATCTCTCTGGAGACCTTCAATAGTAAAGCATGGTAGCCTGTAAAACTGGAGTTTATTGCTGCAAATTTATTATCCCACCTCCAAGAGGACTTTGATTCCATAAAGTGGTGGCTGTATTATAGAGAGGAGCAGTTACTGAGTGCATGAGTACAGCAGAGGGAAAATTCCCTCTCTGACACTGGGAATGTGGTGCATTGATGTCCATGGGCAAGTGCTGCAGGACACTTGGTACTCTTCTGTTTGCAGCAGATGAAAATCACTGAGGAGTGAGCCAACATTATTCATGAGTTCATAGCCTTCTTTTGCAATCCTGAAATAAGCACGTTAAGACTTTTTAAGAGACCAGTGAAGTGGCATTGCAGCACAGCCTAACAAACAGGCTTTGTTGTTCAAGGAGTAGAAATACAAGATACAGAACTAGAGGTGTATCTCTCTCAATTTAGGGCTTGTGTTTTGCTGCAGATGATTCAGAGTAAGTTCTATGGCTCTGGTGTATTTATTTCCTCTGGATTGGATATGCAAAGAGTGTGTGTCTGTGGAGTGGGGTCTGGTAAAACAAGGACAGGAAGACCTTTCAGGCAGTTGTTATGTGGAGTGATAGCGCATGCAGCTCTACTTTTGATACTTGTTTCTGTCTGTCTTTGGACAAATGCATTTTTATACCAGTTTGATGCTCCTAAATTTTCACATTTGGGAATTACTCTGGGTTAACAAGATTTTCTTAAAGACATTTCTAATTTGCTGGCAGATATGCTACAAGCAAATGAGTCAAAGGTTGTAGACCTTAGGCAGTAAACATGCTTTATGGTGAGGTTTAAGAAGTGAGATTTTCCTGTCAGTCTTTGTTGAGTCACTTGCAGTTTTTTCTCCATGGCCCAGCCCCTGGGTTTAGAGGTGATGCAGCTTTAGAAACCTGCTGAAGGTGTTTTAATTCCTTTCCCTCAACTCCCCATGTACTGCATTTTAATGTATGTTTTGTGATGTTGACAAAGGCAGGCATGTGGTTTTATGTGCTTGTGTCATCAGGCTGGGTTACAGGAGTAGAAGGAAATCTTGGGCTTGCTGACATGTGGGTCGTGTCTCATCCCCATTCTGGACAAACACCCAGCACTGTCTGAATGAGGACAAAGGCAGCCAACGCGGGTGTGGGTATGGTGAAAAAGAACAAGTCTCTTGCAGCTATGAATATCCTAATAACCAGACCAAGGTGCAGGGTGAGGGACTTCCAAGGCCCATAGCTATAGCTGAGACTTCCCTTCTGCAGGACAGTAGTGTGGTTCCCTATTTGGGGCAAAGCCCAAGAACTGCCAGTACTTCTCACAGACCTCCTGCCACCGTTTCTCCACCACACTACCCGAGTCCTAGGGCCATTTATCTGCCTGCAAGCCCGGGAGAGGAGTCCGGAGCAGCTATGCCTCAAGAGTTCCGTGCCGTTCTCATTCGGCGGGGCTGGAGCTCCAACAAGNGCTGAGCGGCGGCGGGGCACTTTCAGCCGGGGGTTGGGGCGGCAGGTGGAGGAGCGGCACCGGGCCCTTGCGGTCGCCCCACCAAGTGGGCTCCTTCACCTTCCTGGGCAGCACCCCGCGTGGAAAGAACGGAGCCTGCCGTTAGAAGAGACGATTGCTTTCCTTCTGTTTTGACGCGGCGGGCGCTGCCGCCGTCCCACGCCGCTGACACCGCCGTTTCCCGGCGCGCCCCTAGGATCTCCCCGTTCCGGCCGCGGCGGGCGATGGCGTGGCGGGGGCTGTCNCAGCCAACGCGGGTGTGGGTATGGTGAAAAAGAACAAGTCTCTTGCAGCTATGAATATCCTAATAACCAGACCAAGGTGCAGGGTGAGGGACTTCCAAGGCCCATAGCTATAGCTGAGACTTCCCTTCTGCAGGACAGTAGTGTGGTTCCCTATTTGGGGCAAAGCCCAAGAACTGCCAGTACTTCTCACAGACCTCCTGCCACCGTTTCTCCACCACACTACCCGAGTCCTAGGGCCATTTATCTGCCTGCAAGCCCGGGAGAGGAGTCCGGAGCAGCTATGCCTCAAGAGTTCCGTGCCGGTCTCAGTCGGCGGGGCTGGAGCTCCAACAAGCAGAGTCGCTATTCCGCTCCAGGCAAACACCTCCCCTCGCTAGGGCGGGGCGACTGAGTGCGATTGATGGGGGAAAGAGCCAATGGCCGCTTTAGCGCCCCCTAGCAACTGAGCCGCTGTGTCCCGCTGGGAACACGAGGAAGGGGCGGTAGAGGTTTGCCTTTCCCCCAATGGCAGCAGAGGAGGGCGGGGCTAGTGGTTTCTGGTGCGCTGGTTCACGAATGCGAAGGGCACCGTAGCTCTCTGGTTGTTGCAGGGAGGGGCGGGGCTTCCATTTCGTTGCGNGTCCCCGACGCCAGCTCCGGGCATGCCGCTGCCTGCCTGCGCCGCTGCCCTCCGCGGTGACCTGGCTCCCCCGGGTCCCGGGATGGGCCGCAGGAGCTGAGCTGTCGAGGAGGCTGGGGGAACCGCGAGGAAGATGAGCAACGTGGTAAGCCCGGCGAGAGCCTACGATTTCCTGCTCAAATTTCTGCTGGTGGGGGACAGCGATGTGGGCAAGGGGGAGATCCTGGCCAGCCTGCAGGACGGAGCTACCGAGTCACCCTACGGATACAACCTGGGTAAGCCGCGTCCCGGCCCGGAGCTCCCCCGCTGCACCCAGGTGGCTCTGCCCGCTGCGCCCCTTTGCTCCCCACCCACGCCCCAGCGCCCTGCAGCCCCCCAGGCTCTCGAGATCCAGAGCCGTGCGAGAGGCAACGGCCGCCACGGCGTGGTGCTGCCAACTTCTCGGGCTGGGAGATGAGCACAGATCAGAACCACTGCTGCTGCAGAAGTCCTGCTGCTTCATGGCGCTCCCAGCTAGTACCAGGGGAGGAAAAGATGCAGTCAAAGACATGAAGAATGATGTTTTGCTGCACAGAGTTTGCAGAAAGGAGGTGGAATTGTTGCAGAGGTTTAAAATCCCATGCGAGTGATCTCATGTGTTTTTGGAACTTAAGAGAAATGTCTTAATGCACAGAATGTAGTGATCAAGGTGATAAGATTTATCTTTCTGAGGAGTTATTTTTCTGTTGTCATCAGTGAGTAGAGGGAAATACTAATAACAATGTTTTTATGGTAAAGGGTCTTTATTAAACAGCAAAGGTATTTGCTGTGAAACTGCTTGCACTGAAAAAGCAGAAAAGGAGATATTTTTCCCCTCCCTTTTTTCACTGTCATGCTATTAATATCTGAAGAGTAGCCCTTTAAGATCAAGGTTCATGTTTGTAGTATGTTCTTTCACTTAAGCTTTTTAAAGGGTAACATGGAAGAGCCTCATCCATGCCAGATAAATTCTGTCTGTAGTACAGGGAGTTGTGAACATTGCAGAAAAACTGAGCTAATGGCTCAGGGAAACTTCTCCCCCTGCTCCCGTCGGGGAAATCTTCCTTCCCTCCCATTTTCCTCTTGTCAGTCCTCTAGTCTTAACTTGCCTACAACACACTCTAGTGTAACTTATTTTTTTTTTGTCTCATGCAAATCTTTATGTGGCATATTAAAAAGCAAATTAGCATGTCTAATTTTCCATTGCTTTAATTTACTGCCAATCTGTGCCCAGTTATTTCACTGGAAGGCTTTACATTGACTTAGAATCTGTTATTGAGTTCATAGCACTGATTCAAGGCAAGGCACAGGAGGGAGGGAGGGAGGAGAGTTCTCTGTAGCACTGTTTATGAGTCAGACTGTACTTGGAAGGCATTAATGTGCATTTTAAGATGTTTGCTTAATAGTTCTGCTAAACTCTTGCACATGGTATTGCAGTGTATTTACTCTTCCTGTTCTTCAGGAGGCTGAAGAAAAGGAGCAGAAGATGTTGGGGAGCGTGTGTCTAGCCTGGCTCTCTTCTGTACACACGGTCTGCTTTACAAAGCCTTACACTGAAGGAGCACTTTAGTCTGCAATGTATCTTGATCTGAGAGAGAACATTTGACCATATCCTGATGTCTCCTGACATCACCAGTCTTCAGGCTTTTGCATGTCAACCTCATGATGGTTGTGGTTTTGCTCTCACAGCTATTTAAACTGTGTGGGTGACACTGTAACTCTGTGGATAGATGTTTTGACAGCCAAGAAATACAAATATTCCTTTTGAGTTATTTTGCAAGTACTCAACAAGCAGCTTGAAAATTCTTCATCACTACTACTAACATCAAAATGTGTACATACAGAGTTGTATGTTTTTTGCACTGTTTCTTGGGTTATAGGCTCTGTGCTGGATTTTTATCAATCTGATAGTAAATGTGGTCGTTCAGGACCTCACAAACTCTGCTCTGCAAAGGGCCCTGCTTCACAGAGCCTGAAAGAAGTTCTCAGCCCTGAGAAATGAGCATGCCTGAAGAGAGGGATATCAGTCACAAGAGGAGGGCAGAGGTAACAGATGGCACAGCAGGGCAATGTGGAAGCAATATAAGCTGATCTTTAATTTTATGCAACTAGTTTAATAATTAAGAATTTCTGTAGATACCAAGTCTGGGTGTCTGCAGTCACAGTGTAATGTCTATGCTCACTGAAGGAAGGGTTTTAACTGTGAAAGCTCATGAGAAATCCTTTCTCACTTTCTCTTACACTGCCTGTGAGCTGCCCAGTTTCTCTGGTGGTCTCTATCCAATAGCTCTTCTCTGGCTGTATCCACTCAGCCTTTCCTACAGCATTTGAGCACAGCTGTGTAGGATGTAGCTGTGAGGAATCTGTGCAGGCTCAGGGACTATGAAAACAGAGATGAAGGGAGAGGGATGGAGCTAATCTTCCTGTTGGTATAATGACTCACTTTTCTAATTTTTCATTAAAAACCTCAATAAACACCACTTTCAAATCCTTTGTTAACTGCCAGTATCTACCATTTTCATAATGGCCACGAGGTCTCTGAGATGGAAAGAGAAAGTCTAGTGGTATGATAGAGTCTGTCAAAATGTGCCACATGTATAAGCTTGGAAATGACAAAACTTTTTGTTGTGGAGCTTTGAGACTACAGTGAAATTGGAGACAGATGATGTGGTAAAATACTAGAACAACTGAGGAGTTGAAGAGTGCTGAAGGACCTTGAAAATGTGAACAAACAAGTTAATGTGATGAAGCACAGGAATTTGGGCAGCTGTTTGAATTTGTATGTGCAAGAGAGACAGAATTTGATGTTTATTGCAACAGGAAAGAGGTTACTCCTGTTGCTGCAATTTAGTAAATTGATGGTGAGAATATGGATGTGGAGAAGTCTGGAAAGAAGAAGCTATAAAGAGTGATCAAGATGCAGGACAGATAAGGCCTTGAATAAGATCAGCTGCTCAGAGAGCTTACCAGTTCTGTGAATGAAATGGAAAGATGACCCTGCAGTTACAGAGCTGGCTTTCAGAAAGGACAGCAGTGTATGAAAGCTGAGGAAGAACAGTTAGAACTTAGCTTTGTTAGAGGGAGCTATCACCAGGGTGCACTGCAGGGTTCTAAGAAGTAGAGATGGATTATTTCTGAAGGAAGTACAAGGAAGGACAAGGTGTTGAACAAAGTCTTGACCTCTCTTTTGGGAAGTAGGAGAATCTAAATGAACCCCATGGGACATTGAGAGGTGAAAGAAAGGCTGAATGAGGATTGATGGGCTCATGAGCCAAGAAGGATCAAGGGGCTTTTGGTAGTGGTTGTCTTCAGCAGCATCAAAGAGAAAGCAAACAAGAAGAATGAAGGTCAAATAAAAGCAGGAGTTGTCTAGAGCAGTATGATAGGAAAGAATTGGAGTTTTGGGATGTTAGGCTTTGGGTTTTGTTTGTTTTCCCTTTTAGCCATCAGATTCCCAAAAGCTTTATGTGCAGCTGTATCTGTCTCAACTTTATGAGCTCAAACTTTAATTGTGTAAACAACAGATTAGTTTTTGACAGGCATTTAGCTATTCAGAAATAAATATACTGTCTTATTCCCAGGAAAATATGGTAGTCATATGTCTTAGTGTTTTTATGTCAGTATACAAAAATGATATGAAATCTGGAGATGGGAAGGAAAGCTAGCATCCTGTGATCAGTCCCTGGAGATGGGGAGGAAAACTGGCATCCTATGATCAGTCCCTGGTCCACAAGCCATGGTTTGAAGGCATTTGGCATAGTTCAGCTGTTGAGCAGTACCAGCTCTTGGTCTCCAAGTTTTTCTTCCTGACCAAAGGGCTCTGGGTTGGAAAGAAAGGAAGAAACTTTATTAATGTAACAAAGTAAAGACTGCCATGGAAGATGCATTAATGAACATTATTCATGGAGATAATTTAGAGAGCAGTGCTCCTGGAGATGAGCAGGTAGGCAGTGAGGTTAGTTGTCTTTATAGTTCCCCCACATCTTGCTCCAAATTGAAATTACACAGTTTCACAATTGGTGTCCAACCTGGTGAGAAAAACTGCACAAAAATTAACTTAGAGCTGCAGAAACCTTGCCTTCAAGCATGGTTAGTTTCTGATCAGAATAAATTCAGAGGAAATAATTGCTTCTAGCCTAGAACAGATGCCTGAAATGTGCTGTCACTAGGTGGACAAATCTTTTGTTGTTTTGCACTAATAGCTTTTTATTCAGCTGGATTCTGTTCTACTGTCATACTAACATGCTTGCAGTGTGATTGCTTGAGCTACATTTTGTCAAGGTTATTATTGTACAGTTCAGAATGAAGCAACCTTGAAATCTTAACAGCATGTGCATGTTTTTCAGATCCCTGCCTAAACCCAACCTGCACAGACTTGTCTGAATTTGATACCTGCTGGTGCTACAAGGGATACAGGAGATTGTTGTGGGAAAAGAGACTGCAGCAGTAGCTCCCTCTCTGCTTTGTCTTTCTCATGCACTTTGATTCAATAGCACTCTGTGCTGCCTGCCTCACAGTCCCTTGGGCTACTGGTGGCTTCCCCCCCCCCATGTTTTTGTCATAGCTATCAGGCAGTGGGAAAGTGACTGAAAAACAACCACCAGACAGGTGTGCAAGATGAAAAGTCCAGGCTGCTTTCAGAAGTGGTTAGGCTTGAATGTAACTGAGTCCTTTTAAGCTGCTTTGGCCTAACCGTAATTGTGTTTGCCTGTGCCAGGATTAGGTTTTATCCAACATGTTTGTTGAATTACATTTACATATTACTGTAAATTTGCTTTTGTTCTGGGAGCTAAACAAGAATGGAAAACAGGATTAAGAATAGAAATTGGCTAACTTTAAAAGTTCTGTTTGTATTCCATTTTACTTAGCTCTTCTGGAGTTTGTTTAAGAGAAGACTGAAAATATGAAACTGATGCAGCATTCCCACAAAATACTTGACATGGACTGGTGTTTGTCCTGCTGGGTTTAGTTAAGGCTCATCTCCAATGTAATACACCAAATATGTTTGGTTTGAGCTTGCTGTGGATGTGGAACACATGGGTACAAATACTTATTTTATGTCTTGTTGTAATATGCAACTATGATCAGGCCAAGCTAAAAGTAGTCAAATATTGCAGTTAGAACTGCAAGGCTATAGGTGAGTGAAGCTGTTGCAGGTTAAACAGTATCCAGGCTTTCAGAGAGGCAAGGTAAAAGCATCTGTCAGTAGTGACTGTAACTTAGTACCTACTCAGGGCAGAGTCCACCAAAACATTCATTTCATAACACTGTTTTTGTGTCTACATTGTGGCTCAAGTTACAGAAAGGTAGAAGGCTAATCACTACTGAGTTAGGATGTCATTTGTGCCCAGGATGGAGGCAGGTGGGCAGGCTGTGGAGGCAGGGAGTTGCAGTTGGTTTGTTTATTATTCTTCATTATTTTGAAGTGGTTAGATTCTGTTTTATTTAAATATGAAAGCTGCTAATCTAACATCAATTATCTACAAGGAAGAACATGCCTTAAAAAGGTCAAATCAAGAGAAATGAGTAAAGAAACCAGTTCTTGTAGCATTTATGAGCTAAAATGTAACAGAGCATCAGGTTCCAAGATGAAGAGTCATGTATTCTGTGCTTTCTCAGCTATAAAAAGGGTTGGTTTTAGAGCATTTCTTAAGACAAAAGTGCCACTGATTAAAACCTTTGAGTGCTGAATTTGTAAGGCACAGCTCTTAAGAATCTGCCCTTGAGTGTTTTCCCCTGTTTTTCTTTCTCCTTTCTTACCAAAGTTGAAAGAGATCCAAAGCAAATGCAGGATAAGCTCCAAGCCATTAAGATATTAGGCTAACATCCAATTCCCATGAAAAAATTTAAGGGACAATTCTGGATTTGATTCTGTCTTATTATTAAGCTACAAGCAGTGGTTGGTCTGTAGTCCATGGCTTCAGCTGTCATTCCAGTGAGTCAGTCTGCTTTTCACTGCTGCAAAGCTAACAGCTGGCTCTTCCTCACACTGCACATTGCTGAATCTCTATTATTACACCCAAGACATTTTTGGTGTAAGAAATGTTGCCTTTGGTGGAACACAGATTCAAGAAGGCCTGAAGGATTCTGCCCCTCTCTTTCAAAACCCCAAAACTTGGATACACTACTAAAAACTTCAAGAGAAGCAGAAATCCCCAGCAAGCCTTAAAATAATCAGTCTTGGCATGAATGTGGTAAGGGAAGCAGCAGTGCTAGTGTGGCAGTGGCTGCATGGCATGGGTGCAGGGAGGATGACTTCTTACTTACTGCAGGTGGTACTGAGCAGCTGGATGCTTGCTGGGCAAACTTAACACATTCCTGAGCTCAATAATATTGCTTTCAGTTTTCTGTCTGTTAATTTTGTGTTTGAGAAGAACAAAATCCTTTACAAAACAATTAGATTTAAGCAATCCAAACCCTCCAGCAAGGATAGAGACTTGTTTCTGTTTCTTTCATTTCAGTTTGTAGCTTTAGGTAAATAATTTTCATTTCAAGACAACCATATTTATTAAGCACTGGGAGGTTTTTCTGCTTTACTGCAAAGTTGAATGGTTTTTGCCTTTTGCTTCCCTTTCCTGTGTGGAGATACAGTTTAGTTGCACATCCAAACAAAGCTATTCTGTCTTACTAAATGAGTGGATAATGTGCTGGAAGGCCATAGAATTTTGACAATGGCACAATCCACATCTGTTGGTCTTACTATTGCAGTTTCCTGCTGTTCCTGATGATTCATGGCAAAAAGCTTTTTGTTTGATTCTTAATCAATGGCAAATGCTAATTGCAGAGATGTTGAGGTTAGCAGCAGCTGCTTCTATCTGTATAAAAGCTGGAGAACAAGGAAGTTCCTGAATCCATCTCTTCTTCAAAAATCTTTTGAGACACCCCTAAGATGCTTTCCTAAACAGCAGTTGGTAACAGTATATTTTTCAGACTTGTCTTGTGCAGATTAACAAAATGTAATATTTTGCACTGTGTGTGTGGCTTAACATGAGTGACTTGGAGTAGTTTGTGGGCTGTGGTGCAAAGCAGAGCGCCAGCTTTATTCAGCTGTGGCCTCTACCTGTGCAGTACCAACTGTCTGTGCTTGGGCTGTGTGTCCTCACAGAATGCTGGCTGTTGGTTCATTGTGTGATCCACCAGTGTGTGCTGAACATGGTCTGTGCCTCTTCAGTAACTGGAGACAAAGTAGCAGAGCTATTTCACCCTGTGGGAAATGTCACTGGTAGCAGAGGATGCTGGAATGTGTTCTGTAGTGGTGTGGAGGTTTGTCCTGCATGGGGTTTATATTCAAGAATTGCTTAAATGATGGGACTTCTTTCAGAACACAAGTAGTTTCAGTGTCCCAGTCTGTTCAGTGTCCCAAGACTTTCTATAGGTTTGGGGTATTATTATTGTTACTATTACTGTTAATAATATTATTTCTTGAACTTGCAGTTTGTAGATTTGACTTGTTTCCTATTACTGCTGGAGACCAAGGAAAATAAGCCTCTGAAAGCTGGTGGTGGTGCATTAGGGGTTTGTGTGTGTGTGTCTTTCCAAATACACACAGAAGAGCCTGAACTGAAGGCAGAGGATGCTTCAGTTCACACTTCTGGGTACAGAAGGCTGTTATCAAGGGGAAGACAAAAGGCAAGACATTTCTTGCACCATCTGCAGCTTTAAATAAGAGGAAGACAGGTGTATCTGCTATAAGAGCTGCCTATGAGTCTGAGGTGATAAAGAAGAAATCACATAGGCAGTTAAGTGAAGGAATAGAGGAAGAGAACAGCATTTAGGCTGCAGTGTGTATGTGAGAGAAGGCAAAAGCCTGGGTCTACCTTCCTTTATCTCTATAAAAATCTTCATGCATGTATATTGTCATGATAATGTGTAAAACAGACCATTTATCAACCTGAAGGAAGCCTGAGACATCTGATTTGAATGGACCAAGTTTAAGTAATATTGAAGTTCTTTGGAACTTCATGTGAACAAGTTGTTCTTATCTGTGTGCACTTCATAGAGTACTAATGACAAATCCCTTTTTAAGGTCAGCTTCTTTGAACTCTCTAGCTGCCTGTGTGTTGTACCCCTGCAAGCTCTCTAAGATCTGCATGCCTGTCTTCTCCCCAGGTATAGATTACAAGACCACAACGATTCTGCTGGATGGCAGACGAATCAAGCTGCAGCTCTGGTATGTCTGTGCCCAACTTCTGCTCACAACTGAGCCTTCCAGACAAAGATGGAACTGCTCAGGGCTTTAGAAATACTCAGTCAGCTGAGGAGGAGTGAACCAGACAGCTAGCTGTTGGAGGAAGTCACCCTGTTTTGTTACCTGTGTTTTGCATCTATTTCATGTGAAATGGTGGCCTCTCCAGTGTTTGTACAGGAGAGATGCATAACAAAGGCAGAAAAAGGGCCCAAAAGCTTACAAGTGCCTTCAAGATAGATTCAGATTGCTTTCAAAGATGACAAGGTACTTTCATTACCAGTATATTTTATAAAGGATACAATGATTGTACAGCAACATCCCTTTGCTCAGCTTATTAGCAGTAATGGTTCACTAAATAAACACAGTATTAGTAAAAAATAATAAAGCAGCATTCCTGCTCCTATAATTTAATTGATATGCAGTCTGATGTGATTTGATCCTTACAAAAACATAGTGAGAACAAATAACATTATTTTACAACAGATGTGTTTTCTATAGTTTCAACAGTTTGGTCTGTCAGGGTGCTTTAGAGTGAAAGGAGCTTGAAGCTGGCTATCTTCTGGTCCATTTAGGAATACTCAGCAAGTGAGACACCCTGAAAAATGAATTAACATTTCTGCCTTTTACATACATTGTTTCCCTCTTTCTCTAAAATGAAGGCATAGAAGAGGGAGAAGTCAGTGCAGGACAAGAAGGAGCTGGAGTGTGATTTTTGAGGAACCATGATCTAGATAAATCTGAGACCAGTTCTAAGAACAAGCAGTATACACTTAGAGAGTTGGAGATGAAAACAAACTATGATTATATCCTTTAGAGCAATCCTTGCCATTTCCACCTTTTAAATGAATTTTGGTGGGTTTTTTGTTGATTTTTTTTTTAATTGCTGGAGTTAAATGTCTGTTTGTTAAAGCTAAGTTACTAACTATTCTTCACTAATGTTTCATGTGTTCAGTGCAATGCTGGATAATAGTACTCTGCTCTATGGGATCTTCACGACTTGAGATTTTCTTCACCTGCTTTCTTTTTCTTCTATATTCCACTTTGTATAGCTTAGCAAAAATACCACATAAAGCTTATCTGAGAAGCAGCCAGGAAGGAGATGGTTTTAACTCTTTTTGTGAAGGGCAAGGATGGTCTTTGCATAAGACTGGAAATATTTCTGCAGTTGACCATACATGTGCCTTGCATTTGAAGATTTATAACCTCCCACAAAGTCTTTATGGAATTTTCCTTCTTGTGTTCTTCACTATAGATTTGATTTTGCTTCCAAACACTTAATGCAGTGATTAATATTTTTTTGTGTGTGCATGCTTTGTTAAATTCTGTGCTGTCTGTGACTCTGTAGGGATGCCTTCTTCCTATTTGAGTCATGATGCTGTTGTAAATCAAGAACTTACTGCTTTTCTATTAGTTTCCCTGGTGATAGCTGTTGTTTTTATTACTGTGAAAACAGAATCTTTCTTCAAGCTGGACTAAATGCAAAGTCTAGCAGTGCAAGTACACTTGAGCCTTTGTTTTCCAAGGACAATCACAAGAGTAAAGTTTGAAGTTCTTGTCCTCTTACCCTGACAAATGTGAGAAAGAGGAAAGGGCAGAATGCCAGTGGGGAAAAACTGCTGAGGGAGAAGAACATATGCACTGGTGACTGCTGCTGCCTGGCTGATGGAAGAAAAGCTGATACTGATCAGTACAGAGGAGTTGATCTAGCTGAACTCTCAACAGAGCAGGTCACCTACTTCTTTTAAATATATACCTAATTTATTTTGTTTAGGGATACATCAGGGCAAGGGAGATTCTGCACCATATTTCGCTCATATTCCAGAGGTGCTCAGGTAAGCAAAGCACAGCTCAGTGCTGAGGAATGAATGACTGATGAATGAAAGCAGAGTTAGCAAACCATTGTGATGGCTTCTATAGCTCATGTGTAGATTGCATGCAGATTCTCTAATAGTCTCAGGATAGCATGAAACATTGGAAATAACAAGGGGCAGGAGTTTCTTTTGGGGAGGGGAGATCAGTGAGATTGAAGTTGAATCAGGGTAAAATACAGCGATCTGTACTCTCATGCCTTCTTGTTGGTTACCTCAGGAACTTAAGCATGTTACCTTACTTAGCTCATGTGAAAGCTGTGCTAGTACTGCTTTCTAAGATCCTGTGCAAAGTAAGAGACATTGATACCATAAAACTGTCAAGAATAATGTGAAAAATACAAACATAGTCTAAAATGGGATGAAATGTAATGACTTGTAAGGAAATGACTTTAAAAAAAGAGACACACATTCACTATAGGTTCAGACTTTAAAGTCTTGCTCTAATTCATGACATGTGTTGGTCCTGGGGAGTTGCATCTGTTATGTTCCAGAATTGCACAGAGCATTAAATCTTCAAGGTACCCAATGTGCCAGAAGTATTTCTTTGCTATGACTTGTGATGTGTGTATGATCAACCAAACTTTTCCACTATAAAAATCAACATTTACTAATACATTAGAGCCTAAAACTAAGTCAGGGTTTCTGCCCCTTAGCTAATCTGTAACCTACACAGAGAGATGGGGCTTGCTTTCACAGGGTGCTGAGCTTCTGCTCTGCTGAGGAACTGCTCAGTATTTTACAAGGCGATTTCAGAATTGGGAACTCACAGCTACTATTCTGTGTAACTTACATCTCTGATCTGTTTACCCCAGGGAGTAATCCTGGTGTATGACATTACAAACCGCTGGTCATTCGATGGAATCGCTCGCTGGATCAAAGAGATCGATGAGGTAAGGGCCAGGCAGTGGCACTGCTCTGCAACCCAGAGCTGGGGAGGAGACTTCCTGCTGCTTTTCCTGGCATTTGCAGGCAGTGCTTACTACAGAGTGAGCCAAGTTGCCAAGAAGTTTACAATTTTCTTTCTATATTTATAATTCTAGAAAATTGGAAACATATCAGCTAAAGTGTCTGATTTCTTTAAAGGTGTTGATGGGAAGTATATGGTGGGCAAAGATTTCATGTTGCAGTCCCACTCTTGCTAGAGATTTGCCACATCATCTATGCAAGTCTATCTTCTCTGAGGAAGGGATGGGTTTAGATCAGAGAATCATAGACAATTTAAGTTGGAAGGGACTTACAGAGATCATCTGGTCCAAGCTGCCACTTAGTCCTTAAATCATGAATAAGGTTTGTTTTAATTGAGGGAAGGGGAAAATGGCATCCTAGGGTTCATCAAGAAGAGTGTGGCCAGCAGGTTGAGGGAGGTTATCTTCCCCCTCTCCTCTGCCCTGGTGAGGCCTCATCTGGAGTATTGTGTTCAGTTCTGGGCTCTCCTGTTTAGGATAGATAGGGAACTTCTGGAGAGTTTCCAGAGAAGGGACACTGAAATGCTGAGGGGACTTGAGCAGCTCTGTGCTGGGGAGAGGCTGAGAGAGCTGGGGCTGCTTAGGCTGGAGCAGAGCAGCCTGAGGGAGATCTGAGCAGTGCTTAGCAATCCTTACAGGGTGGGGGGCAGGAGGCTGGGGCCAGGCTTTGTTCTGGGGTGCCCAGGGACAGGACTAGAGGCAATGGGCACAAACTAGCACCCAGGCAGTTCCATCTGAACATGAGGAGGAACTTTTTTCCTTTGAGGGTGGTGTAGCATTGCCCCAGGCTGCCCAGGGAGCTGCTGGAGTCTCCATCTCTGGAGAGATTCCAAACCCAACTGGACACATCCTGTGCAAGCTGCTCTGGGTTCTCCTGCTCTGGCAGGGGGGTTGGACTAGATGATCTCCAGAGGTCCCTTCCAACCCCTGACATTCTGTGACTCTGTGAAAATGGAAGCCAAATGATTTATTTATTGATTATTGATTCTCTCTGCTCAGCATGCTCCTGGTGTCCCCAGAATCCTGGTTGGAAATCGCCTTCACTTAGCCTTCAAGCGCCAAGTATCTACTGAGCAATCCCAAGCCTATGCTGAGAGGCTGGGCATGACTTTTTTTGAAGTCAGTCCCCTTTGTAATTTCAACATTACAGAGTCCTTTACTGAGCTAGCAAGAATAGTATTGATGAGACATGGAATGGACAGGCTCTGGAGACCAAACAAGGGTAAGCAATGTGCACTGCTAATGCTTCTGGATTCAGTCCTAGCTAAGGTTTTTGGTTCATTAACAGAAAATCATTTTCAGAAACTTTAACCCAGATGCAAAAATACCAAAAAAGAAGAATCAGGAATCTTGTACAATTTGCTTTCTGAACAGAAAATATATATATCTGCAGGCATAACCTGTTCTTTTTTTGTAAGGAATAATGTATCCTAAGAACTTACAATGCTTAGTCATCTAACTGTTAAGATATAAATAGGAAACTGAAGCAGCAGGTATTTTGGATAATGTATATGTGGGAAAGGGTGTGGGAGAAGAAAGGAGAACCCCTGAAGCAGAGAGTGCATGCAGAGTTCTGGGTGTGCTGCTGCCACGTGGCTGACCAAAGCATGCTGCTCTAATGCAAGCTTTCTGTCTGTTTTTAAGTATTGAGCCTGCAAGAGCTCTGCTGCCGTGCCATAGTCTCCTGTACCCCTGTGCACCTTGTGGACAAGCTCCCTCTCCCTGTTGCCTTAAGAAGCCACCTCAAATCCTTTTCCATGGCAAATGGCCTTAATGCCAGGATGATGCATGGACGCTCATACTCCCTCACATCCAGCAACATCACCAAAAGGAACAGCTTAAAGAAAGCTAAAATGATCTATCCAACACAGAGCCCACCAAAAAACTGCACGAGAAACAGCTGTAAAATTTCTTGAGCTCCCTATGGGAAAAGGAAGGTGGCTGGAATCCCTCAGATGAAGCCTTGGACACAAGGACTCCTTGTGGAATGGTTGAGCACACTGTGTATGTATCACACTACATAGGCAAAACTAAGTCTTGTTTAAGAGTTGGCTCACTCCAGTAATGCTGCTGTGGAATGAATGAGATGTTCAGTGCTACTGGAAGGAGGTGACACTTTGCTGTTGGATTGTCATGCTGCATTTTGGGTTCTGATGTGCACGATGGCATTGTTTTTCCTAGTAGATTGTGTTTTCCTATAGGGGATAATTGTCATTCTATTCAGTCCTTAATTCCATCACATCTGGAAAGTGACTTACTGTGTGGTTGTATCAAACCCTGTCTGTGCAAACTACGGAGAAGCATAAAAGTGAGTCATCAGTTTGCACGTTCAGGCAGAGAGTTTTGAATGCAATGCACTGTATACATTGTATAATTCTACAGAGAGTGTGACAAATTCCAGTAAAACTGCAGTTGGTGCATTTGGAGTTTTTGTAAAGCTTCCTCGGTAACTTTGAAGCACTAACTTAACTAAGCTAAAAATGTAGATATAATTATTATGCACATACACAAGGTTTTGTCCCATTAGTGTATGTAATAGATTGGATAAGCTTTTTTGGTATGTTATTTAATACTTTGGGGAAATTAATTTGTGGTTTAAATACTTATTTTTCTGTAAACAAGAAAAAAAATTGCATTTTATACTGCTCTACAAGAAAGTTCTAGGAGGAAAATGCCAAAGACACTGTGGTAAAAGGAACCTTACTTGAAGAGCTGCTTTATAAGGAAAGAAAAATTTAAGTATGAAATAAATGTTTCTGGAAAAGAAATGTGTTCTTCAGCTGGGCAAAGTTTTCTTTATCTTCTGTTAGAAGAATTTGAAGAACAATATAGCTGGACACAAGAAATGTGAACTCTTCCTAAAAGCTTTTGATAGAACATCTGTCTTCAATCTAAAATATGGATGAATAATAGATATGAGGTGTGCCATTTGTGAATGGAGTTGTGTGGCTTGTTCTCCTGAGTAATAAGAATACTTTGATGAGCTAGTGTGGCTTCAGCCCAGTATCTTGTTGGTGTCCTCACTACTGTGAGATGCCATGACATTATGTATCAGTTACACTCCTCCATCAGCATTGATGCCCACAGCCTCTGTAAGCAAGTAGGGGAAAGTCAAGCCAGTGAATTGCTGAGGAGCAGCAGCTGGAGCAGTCAATGCATCACTGCTTAAAGCAAGTGCAATCCAGAGCAAGGCTTCTCAGCTAATGACTAAATGGCAAAAGGCGGGGGGGTGTGTTGGAATTCCAGCGGGATGGCTACTTGGCTGGGGAGCAGGCTCCACCTGCTGGGCTCCCTGCACTGAGGAAGCTGCAGGAAAAGGTTCTAGGTATAAGGGTGAAGCTGCTGCTGTAGAAATTGCATCTCCATAGCTCTGGAAAATGTACACAGCAGCCTGCACCTAGCAGAGGTTAAACCTGCATCAGAGCCATCTGTACTTTGGGATGGTCTGCTTAGGTTTGACCAGTGGCAGGGGGCAGGGTGAAGAGTTCTCTGCCATGCACATTGCTAAACCAGTGTAAGTTTAGTCTAAATTATAATCTTGGCCTCTTCAATCACCAGGTCATTAGACTGCTTCCTTTCTGTAAGTGATACACAGTAGGAATGCCTAGCTGGAGGGAGCATTAATAGGGATGTGCATGCCCTCAAGGTCACATTCTGTCTTCCTCCTGGAATGGTTCCATGGATGGGACATCCCTCACCTCTCTGGGCAACCTGGGCCAGTGTCTCACCACCCTCAGGGGAAAACATTTCTTCCTTCTCTCTGCTCTAAATCTCTCTCTTTTAGTTTCAAACCATCACCCCATGTCCTGTCCCAACAGGACCTGCTAAAAAGTCTGTCCTCGTCTTTCTTCTAGGCCCCTTGAAGTCCTGAAAGGCTGCAAGAAGGTCTCCCTGGAGCTTTCTATCCTCCAGGCTCAACAACCCCAACTCAGCCAAGGGTCAGGACTAAGCCAGCCACTAAAGGAGTGACAGATGCTCTCTATTAACCTCTCTCTCTGCCATGGGAAGGGAAAAGGAATGGGAATGAGAATAAAGGGAGAGAGGTCTGTGGATTGGCAAAGAAAACTGAACCAGCTTGAATGAAAGTAGTGACAATCAAATGAAATAGATACAAATATATACAAACCCAATCCCCTGATGGTAATTATATCACTGTCACCACTGATGCTGTGCCAGGCACTGGGGAAGTCCCAGACTGGACTCAGCAGAGATGGATCCTGATTCAGGAGCTGGATTCTGGAACTGGATTCAGGAACACACAGACCAAGGTGAAGGCAGAATGCATGGAATCCTCCTTGCACACTGGCCATAGAAGAAGAGGCTTGACCCTTGTGATCCCTCAGCTTGATTCTATGCCATCCGTGGGCTGGAATCCCTTGTTGGTCACTTTAGGGTCACCTCTCCTGTCCCCTCTCCTCCCTGCAGCTGCCACCTCTGCCTCCCTGCACCCCAGGGTGGGACACAAGATGGAGCAGTGCCCTTGCTCTGCATCCCAGCCCTTGGGGCTAACTCTCCCCATGGAGAGTTGTCCCTGCTAGCAGCAGACACTGCCAGGGAGAACATGCTGTGAGCTGCAGAGAGTGAGGGACTGAGAAGGGACTGAGCTGCAAAGGGAAATCACTCAGCAGATTTACCTCTGGTGGCCTTCCAGGATCTGCAGGGGCTACAAGAAAGCTGGGGAGGGACTTGTTAGGCTGTCAGGGAGTGCTAGGACTAGGAGAAATGGATCCAAACTAGAGGAGGGAAGATTTAGATTGGACATTAGGAAGAAGTATAAAGACAAGGTAAGGAGAGGCTTAAGCAGCACTCCCTGCTTCTGGTAATGCCTGCAGCAATCCTACAGGGAGTAAGTAAAGCCTGAGCCAGGAGTTGCAAAGAGGAAGATTTAAAAAAAGCAAAGACCAACTTGTTATTTTATAAACCAAGTCTCCTGATTGCCTGAAGAGACAGAATGTTGTAAAGATGCAACATGATTATTTTATTCCTTTGTGCACTCATATATATATATATATATATATAAAATAATAAAGTACCAGCTCCTCACTGCAGATAGCTCTAGGACTGTAATGAGCTATTGTAAAGTGAAAAACTATAGCAATTTCCAAAGAGAAGTCTGCACTAGAGAAGAGTAGGTCACAGATCTGCAATATTTGAAGCCATTGATGTGGATGGCATAGAGCAAGAACAGAAAAGTGACTGCAGGTGAAGGCTATGGAATAGCTGGCATCTGTGTGAGTGCACACTAAGTGTGGGCTTCCAGCTAGTCATACAGTCATGAAATAATATAGGTTGGAAGGGAGACCTCAGCAGGCCATTGGGTCCATCATTGTGCTTAAAGTGAATTCACTATTGACTCTAGTCAGGTTGCTCAGGGCCTTGGGTCTTGAAAATAGACAAGTTTTCAAGGGTTTCTTTGTTGGTGTTTGGTTTTGATTTTGGTTTTTTGTTAGGTTAGGAGATCCTCTATTTTAGCACATTCTATTTCTTCTATTCTGACTAGTTTGATACTCGGTACACCCTTGATGTATTTTTTACTAAACGGCCCTTTAGAGCTGGTAGGAGGCCCAGGAGATGCACTGTCCTGTCCTGCGGTGCCCACAAGCTGGCACCAGGTGGAAGCTCACACTTTACCAGGCCTGGGTCACCCCTCCCAGCTCCAAGGCCAGCAGCCCTATTTTGGGCGTCGTGTCCCCTGCGACGGCTTTGTGAGCTGAGGGCTCCCCTGTGAGGACAAGGGGTTCCCCACAGGCCTACCAGGCCCATGCTGTGTTCGAAGGGGTATATAAGGCCACAGGCCCGTGTTCCTCAGGAGCTCCGACAAGGGATTCACCACCGAAGTGGTGAGGGGCAGGCCCCAGCCAGCTCCTCCCTGCCCTAGGGCCTGGGCTTGCATCTCGTCCCGAAACAGCCCCCTGAGAAAATCCCTCTCTCAGAAAGCTATGTACCTGGCACACTTCCACCCGCTGCCGCCCACGGGCGCGCTCTCCACTCGCCGCCATGCCTCTGCCGGCCGCAGGGGCTCGGCGCCGCTCGATNCGGGCCCGGGCGGAGGCTCTGTTCTCCCGGGCCTTGCTCTGGAGAGCCGGTTTGTCCCGGCAAAGGGGTGACGGTCCGTGGCTGGGAGCCCGGCGGAGGTAACCGTCCAGAGCCGGTGAGGGGAGCGCGGCGCCTGCGCTGGGTCTGGGCCTTGCCGCGGCTCTCGGCGGCAGTGAGTAACCGGGGCTCGGTGTGAGCGGGCGCTGCTGCGAGAGAGTGGCCCGGGGCCTGCGCTCTCGTCCCTCGTTGTGGCTGTGGTAGATGTGGCCCCTGCTTTAAAAAGCCAAGGTGCAGGGCTGCGAGCTAACCATTCTGGTGTTCCAGCTGTAGTGTCCCAGTGTGTGTGCCCAGCCTGTACTTCAGGTGAAGTAGAGGGAGAGAAGGAACAGTCATACTTAATGTGCATCTTCAAATACATCCGCCGTTCAGATGGTGGTTTGGTACTTGCTGCAAGTTGTTCTGCTTAAAATTGGCCAACTTCCCTTGTGTAGTTGTAAAAATCTGCCTTAAAACCTATGCTTAAACTGTGTTCTCTTGAAACTACATTACTGAATGCAGTAAAGGTAAAAAAAAAAAAAGTAACTCACAAAATGTCACTTTCTCAGTGTAAGTATTATGTGTTCAAAGTTAGTGGTGTAACATCTTTGTTGTTGTTCTTTTTACCTAATTTGTCTTTAAAAAATTTAAAACTCCTAATCCTGCTGGCAGACAAGTGCAGATCCATGAACCACTGAAAAGCTTCACTGTCTGCTTTTTCTACTTTTTCTCTTTGCTAGGAAGGAGAAGGCCCTCTCTAGAAAGGGAGTGCCTGTGCCTCATCTTGCTTTTGCAATATAAAAATAGCACCAGTCCTGTGAGGAAGTGTCATTTTCCTGGAATAAGGAATAGTGGTCATAGTTTTGTAACATCCTTTTGTCTTAACAAATCATACTCTTGCCTAAGACAGCCTTGCACCTTTTGTCATTGTAGACTGTAGTTCATATACTTGTTGGTGATGCTGTTGAGGTCATGTGTAAGATGAATTATTATCCTTATTTTAGTCTAACACCTCTGATAGCATTTAATCAGTAGTACACCAAGCTCTTAATGAAGTGAGCTTCTTGGTAGCTCTATTCATGCTATCCTGTTGACTTGAGAACAGTACAATAGTCTGGTTTTTAGCAACTCTGCACTTGTTTTAATTTTGTGTTTGCAACAGAGATGGAAAAAGAGATGAGCTTCATCTCAGACCTGCAGGCTCTGTAACAAAGCAGTAGTATTTGATGCTTGGCCTGTGCATGGGACTGAGTTATGTAAGAATATAAGTTTCTCTGGTACTGCAAAGTGGCTTTAGAACATCATTTTGGTGTGTAAAACTTGTTCTTTGGTGCAAAGGCTTCCTTAAATTCTGTAGCAGTAAATGCAAAATAAACACTTTTTTTTTCAATATTGTTCCATCCAAAGTATGTTAAGGAGTTTGCCTTGGGAATCTGTCTTCATCTGCCTTCACTGGCCAGCCAAGTGAATAACAATAAAAGCTTGAAGAGAAAACATGCATGGCTTTCATTTGCAGGGACCTGGAGCTCTTCCTGCTTAGGAATGATGACTTTTGAACTGTAGGTAGTATGCTAGCTTTTTACTAGTTTAAGGCCTTTTTCAGGTGTTACAGGACAGGTAATTCTTTGGCTGCTCAGAGGAGAGTAGATGAGGAAAAGCTCGCTTCTGCCTTGTTGCTTCTCTCACAAATAGAAATATGAGTCACTTGAGTGCTAAAGCTTAGTGGGGTGGGTGTCTGCATATATTGTCACAATAACCTAATTTCTTAGTAATTTCAGGCTAGCCAGTCCCATCATGATGGGAAAATGGGAGGATCTAATGAGTCTGACCAAGTCTGAACATCTATGACTGACAAGTGATAAAGCTAACATCAGCAGTTCTTCTGAAATGCACTTCCTCTACTCTGTTGAAATGAGTTGAGCATACAGTAAACACACTGCACTGGACTCACAGCACTGATGCCCTTCACTGGGATAACTGGAGAGCATGGAAAATGGAAACATTTCTTTTCATATAGAACAATACTGGACATGATGAGAACTAACCTGTTGCTGGTAGCTGAAGTGTATATCCATATCATTATTTTTCCAGCTACAGTTCTGTAACACCATTGTATTTCCATGACAGACAAATAAGTGATGCTGAAACTCTTCCACAGTGAAAGAGCACTGTCAAGTTCTACTTGTGTTAACACCAGCAGCTTAAACAAACCCAAGCAGAGCATTCCTAATGCAATAAAATGCAGACGTTTACCTTTCCTGTAGCACCACTACAGCTTTTCTGCAGGGCTTACCTCCTGACTAAGATGGGAGCTGCTTTTATTGTCTCGGAAATACCTACATTTGTAACTGGAGCCAGTGCCCCAGAACTGGGGAAATGTGAGTCATGGTGCACTCCCCACAGAGGTGAGCATTACTGACAGAGATAGGAAGTGCTCAGTCAGAGTCTCAGGGGTTCTGAAAGCCCTGAGCCAAACAAGAGAACAAACCATACAGAATATTACTGCTACTCATTCAATTCCAGGTTAGAAGAACAGCTTTAAAAGCCAGTGTTTCCCATCTGACTGATCCAGCATTTACCAGGGAGATCACAAATTCAGTGGCTACAGCTTGTAAGCTGTTAGGTACAAGAGAGCTGGAGAGGGGCTGCCAGAAGAAGACATTGTTGCAGTAGCAGCTATGCTTCCTTCCACTGAAGTTCACATCTCATTTTAATGGAGGAGGTAAAAGGATTAGAGTTAATTTAAAAGCATCTATTTCAATATGCTTATTAATCTTTCTGTAATTATTATATTCCTTTTAACCATTCTCTAGGTATGTTTACATATGTAAACAAGATTTTTTTTTCCTTTGGACGGGGTAAAGTTGTGCCTGTGAGTCTTTTGGGTTAGGGGAGTGGGCTTTTAGGGTGTGTTGTTTTCTTCACGGCTGTACTATTAGAACAGGCTGTTTGTATTTGGGCTGTGACTGCTGTTAGTGACTGTGTAAAATAAGAGGATTCATTTGTTTCCTTTCTATGCTGAAGGGTGAGGAGATGCATCTTGTAGTATTTTTTTCCTTTTTATGCATGAGTTCAGTGACTAGGAACCCTAAGGATGCTGCAGCATCCACCTCCACACCTCTTGAGATACTGGTCTGTAAAGCTGAGGGGGGTGAGGCCTCCTTCTTGTTGCTGCTAGGGGAGGTTGTGTTTGGTTCATTGGGATTTTGTTCTGTGGAGTGTTTTTTGTTGTGGTGGTTTGTTGTTTTTTTAAATGGTCCTAACTTGGAATGAAACTCCAAGTATTGAAAGGGAATCTCAAGTTGGCTGCATTGTTTTTCAAAAAGTGTGGAGTTTTTAGTCAAGATCAAGATGATGATTTGGTTTTGTATTGTTACATGAGAACATTGCTTTTGTTCTGTGTTTGAAGAGTCACCAGTTGTATTGTTTCTTCTGCCATCTTAATCTGCATCCAGCTCTGGGCAGTGGCAGATGTACTGAGTGTTGTTCACTTGCTCTTCAGCAAGCATAGCCAATTGTTTTTAATTGATTGAGCTTTTATTAAGCTAATAGCATGCAAACCACAAAGACAGTTAGTCACCTGGGTTGTGAGGACCCTTGCTGGCTGTTTGTGACCTTTAACACCAGGAATACCTGAACAGTCTCTTGCAGCCTTGGTCCTTTTGCCAGCTGCTGAGCCATCACTCCACAGAAAACCAGGCCAGTCTTGTGTGGAGCAAATCAGTCTTGTGACATGAGCAAATGGTTTGGAGACCTAAATGGTTTGGAGACCTACTGTTAAGAGTGAAGACTTCCTTTCTTCCTTCCCCCACCCACCCTGTGATTTTTGGGTATTGCATTTGGGGAATTTGGACCATTTAGACATACTCCTCAATTTTTACTCGAAGGGTTTAAATTTTTGCAGCCATTGCAGTGCGTAAGAATAAAACCAGACTGATTTGAGTATCACTGATTCAGTATCCTGAAGATCTTAACTGGATTTTTGATAGAGTGCATATAAATTGTGTAGCAACTAATCTCCTGTCAATCAGCCTCTAGCTGGTAGCTGGTGCTCACTTCACACTGGCATTGACTTGCTAAGGGGTGAATGCAAACAGCTAATAGGATACTGCTAGCTGTATGGATTCCACTAAAAAGGCATATGCATAATTCTGTACCTAAATGTAACTAAACTAATTCTGCAGAGTATTTCAGTTGGGTTTCTAATCATTCCCTGGTTTAGACCTAAGCTCTTAGCAGGTAATTTTTGGCATCTGACTTAGAAGGCTCTCATTAGAGCATTCTGAAAGACTGTGTTTGGGAAGCTCTCCTCTGTGGAAATGTGGACAATGGGTCATGCTTCATCTAGTCCTGATCAGGGTAGAAGTCTGGATCTGAGAAGAAAGGAGATTTGCTTCATAATGATTGTTGGGCTGAAAGTTCAAATGCAGGTTTCCTTCCCTCCTTACTGCATGGCATAAGACACAGATGGGTTGGGAATAGCTCTCTTTTCCTTCCATTGTTTTCTCACCTGCCTAAAAAGAACACTGAGAACTTAGTCCTTTCACTGGAGGCAAGTCTAGAGGACAACCCAAATGATTCTCACTTGCAAACACTAACAAATNACAATAGTCTGGTTTTTAGCAACTCTGCACTTGTTTTAATTTTGTGTTTGCAACAGAGATGGAAAAAGAGATGAGCTTCATCTCAGACCTGCAGGCTCTGTAACAAAGCAGTAGTATTTGATGCTTGGCCTGTGCATGGGACTGAGTTATGTAAGAATATAAGTTTCTCTGGTACTGCAAAGTGGCTTTAGAACATCATTTTGGTGTGTAAAACTTGTTCTTTGGTGCAAAGGCTTCCTTAAATTCTGTAGCAGTAAATGCAAAATAAACACTTCTTTTTTTCAATATTGTTCCATCCAAAGTATGTTAAGGAGTTTGCCTTGGGAATCTGTCTTCATCTGCCTTCACTGGCCAGCCAAGTGAATAACAATAAAAGCTTGAAGAGAAAACATGCATGGCTTTCATTTGCAGGGACCTGGAGCTCTTCCTGCTTAGGAATGATGACTTTTGAACTGTAGGTAGTATGCTAGCTTTTTACTAGTTTAAGGCCTTTTTCAGGTGTTACAGGACAGGTAATTCTTTGGCTGCTCAGAGGAGAGTAGATGAGGAAAAGCTCGCTTCTGCCTTGTTGCTTCTCTCACAAATAGAAATATGAGTCACTTGAGTGCTAAAGCTTAGTGGGGTGGGTGTCTGCATATATTGTCACAATAACCTAATTTCTTAGTAATTTCAGGCTAGCCAGTCCCATCATGATGGGAAAATGGGAGGATCTAATGAGTCTGACCAAGTCTGAACATCTATGACTGACAAGTGATAAAGCTAACATCAGCAGTTCTTCTGAAATGCACTTCCTCTACTCTGTTGAAATGAGTTGAGCATACAGTAAACACACTGCACTGGACTCACAGCACTGATGCCCTTCACTGGGATAACTGGAGAGCATGGAAAATGGAAACATTTCTTTTCATATAGAACAATACTGGACATGATGAGAACTAACCTGTTGCTGGTAGCTGAAGTGTATATCCATATCATTATTTTTCCAGCTACAGTTCTGTAACACCATTGTATTTCCATGACAGACAAATAAGTGATGCTGAAACTCTTCCACAGTGAAAGAGCACTGTCAAGTTCTACTTGTGTTAACACCAGCAGCTTAAACAAACCCAAGCAGAGCATTCCTAATGCAATAAAATGCAGACGTTTACCTTTCCTGTAGCACCACTACAGCTTTTCTGCAGGGCTTACCTCCTGACTAAGATGGGAGCTGCTTTTATTGTCTCGGAAATACCTACATTTGTAACTGGAGCCAGTGCCCCAGAACTGGGGAAATGTGAGTCATGGTGCACTCCCCACAGAGGTGAGCATTACTGACAGAGATAGGAAGTGCTCAGTCAGAGTCTCAGGGGTTCTGAAAGCCCTGAGCCAAACAAGAGAACAAACCATACAGAATATTACTGCTACTCATTCAATTCCAGGTTAGAAGAACAGTTTTAGAAGCCAGTGTTTCCCATCTGACTGATCCAGCATTTACCAGGGAGATCACAAATTCAGTGGCTACAGCTTGTAAGCTGTTAGGTACAAGAGAGCTGGAGAGGGGCTGCCAGAAGAAGACATTGCTGCAGTAGCAGCTATGCTTCCTTCCACTGAAGTTCACATCTCATTTTAATGGAGGAGGTAAAAGGATTAGAGTTAATTTAAAAGCATCTATTTCAATATGCTTATTAATCTTTCTGTAATTATTATATTCCTTTTAACCATTCTCTAGGTATGTTTACATATGTAAACAAGATTTTTTTTCCTTTGGACAGGGTAAAGTTGTGCCTGTGAGTCTTTTGGGTTAGGGGAGTGGGCTTTTAGGGTGTGTTGTTTTCTTCACGGCTGTACTGTTAGAACAGGCTGTTTGTATTTGGGCTGTGACTGCTGTTAGTGACTGTGTAAAATAAGAGGATTCGTTTCCTTTCTATGCTGAAGGGTGAGGAGATGCATCTTGTAGTATTTTTTCCTTTTTATGCATGAGTTCAGTGACTAGGAACCCTAAGGATGCTGCAGCATCTACCTCCACACCTCTTGAGATACTGGTCTGTAAAGCTGAGGGGGGTGAGGCCTCCTTCTTGTTGCTGCTAGGGGAGGTTGTGTTTGGTTCATTGGGATTTTGTTCTGTGGAGTGTTTTTTGTTGTGGTGGTTTGTTGTTTTTTTAAATGGTCCTAACTTGGAATGAAACTCCAAGTATTGAAAGGGAATCTCAAGTTGGCTGCATTGTTTTTCAAAAAGTGTGGAGTTTTTAGTCAAGATCAAGATGATGATTTGGTTTTGTATTGTTACATGAGAACATTGCTTTTGTTCTGTGTTTGAAGAGTCACCAGTTGTATTGTTTCTTCTGCCATCTTAATCTGCATCCAGCTCTGGGCAGTGGCAGATGTACTGAGTGTTGTTCACTTGCTCTTCAGCAAGCATAGCCAATTGTTTTTAATTGATTGAGCTTTTATTAAGCTAATAGCATGCAAACCACAAAGACAGTTAGTCACCTGGGTTGTGAGGACCCTTGCTGGCTGTTTGTGACCTTTAACACCAGGAATACCTGAACAGTCTCTTGCAGCCTTGGTCCTTTTGCCAGCTGCTGAGCCATCACTCCACAGAAAACCAGGCCAGTCTTGTGTGGAGCAAATCAGTCTTGTGACATGAGCAAATGGTTTGGAGACCTAAATGGTTTGGAGACCTACTGTTAAGAGTGAAGACTTCCTTTCTTCCTTCCCCCACCCACCCTGTGATTTTTGGGTATTGCATTTGGGGAATTTGGACCATTTAGACATACTCCTCAATTTTTACTTGAAGGGTTTAAATTTTTGCAGCCATTGCAGTGCATAAGAATAAAACCAGACTGATCTGAGTATCACTGATTCAGTATCCTGAAGATCTTAACTGGATTTTTGATAGAGTGCATATAAATTGTGTAGCAACTAATCTCCTGTCAATCAGCCTCTAGCTGGTAGCTGGTGCTCACTTCACACTGGCATTGACTTGCTAAGGGGTGAATGCAAACAGCTAATAGGATACTGCTAGCTGTATGGATTCCACTAAAAAGGCATATGCATAATTCTGTACCTAAATGTAACTAAACTAATTCTGCAGAGTATTTCAGTTGGGTTTCTAATCATTCCCTGCTTTAGACCTAAGCTCTTAGCAGGTAATTTTTGGCATCTGACTTAGAAGGCTCTCATTAGAGCATTCTGAAAGACTGTGTTTGGGAAGCTCTCCTCTGTGGAAATGTGGACAATGGGTCATGCTTCATCTAGTCCTGATCAGGGTAGAAGTCTGGATCTGAGAAGAAAGGAGATTTGCTTCATAATGATTGTTGGGCTGAAAGTTCAAATGCAGGTTTCCTTCCCTCCTTATTACTGCATGGCATAAGACACAGATGGGTTGGGAATAGCTCTCTTTTCCTTCCATTGTTTTCTCACCTGCCTAAAAAGAACACTGAGAACTTAGTCCTTTCACTGGAGGCAAGTCTAGAGGACAACCCAAATGATTCTCACTTGCAAACACTAACAAATCCTGCAGGCACTCTTCAGCTTGAACTAAACAATGCAGTTATTGAATAATGCTTGCTTAACCCTCTGGCTCTTGCTGAGTCCTTGAGTGTATCTCCCAGTCACTATATATGTGTATATGTATGTGCTTTTTACCACAGGATGCTTTGCATGTGGAATGGAAAATGGATTCCGAGTTTATAATGCAGATCCACTCAAAGAAAAAGAGAAACAAGGTAAAATGCTTACTTGTACCATGCTAGTTCTCTGTTGGAAGCTCAGTTTCTTCCTTTTTAGCTGTAAGATTCTTGCTTAGCTTTCACTGTTCCCTCACTGGAAGGCTTTGAATAAAGCCACAGGGAAGGAAGCCCCTGTTGGTCCCAAAGGGACTCTCACTTACGCCACTGCCTGGTCCAATGTTTAGCTGCTATTAATTTGCATAGAGCTGGCTGATGATGAGTGTGTCTCACTCCCTGCAGAGGCTGAGTGGTGGTAGCTGTTGCTAATGTGTGTAGTCCTGAACAGGAGGTAAGTTGGGTGGTTCTTCACAAGTGGGAGGAGAGTTCTCACTGCAGTGTTACTATGTACCAGTGAAAGTTGGTCTGTTCAGCAGTAATCTGCATAAGCTAGTGCAGCAACTCCACTACTGCCTTTTCTCTGAGCTGAGCTGAGGATAATGTTTCTTGTACATCCTTAGAGTGTTGCTTGCAAGAGCACTGTGAGCTCAGACCTCTAATACTCTAAATTGTATACTCTCTGTGTAGTTAAAAAATTTGGGAGGCTCTCAAGGTGGTAAACTTAGTATCATGTCTTAGCAGGAATGACTAGATGAGTGCTGTTAACAGCTAGTGGAGCTTTTATCAGAAAGAAAACAGATCTGAGTCAAAATGAGGGAAAAGGAAACCTAGCCATGTGATTCTAACCCTAAATATAGGAAGAAAGCTGCCATGCTAAACAGGTTTCCCAGCACTTCCAGCCTGTGGTGATGGCAAGGATTTAATAAGAGGAAAAATGTATTTCAAATAGCAATTCCTAGGAAACCAGGCTTGCTTTCACTTCCTAGTGCTGTTAGAGATCTGAGCCACTTTTCATGTGGCCAAAGCTGACAAACTGTTTTCTGTTCTTAATACTAAATTCTTCCATAAGGAACATGTCTTAGGCCTATCATCTGTGAGAGTGTGCTAGAAGGACCAGAACTCAGGTCTAAGTCCTGTTGAGTTCCTTGTCAAAAGTCTTCCTGCCACTAGCTCTGGATATACTTCCACAACTCCTGTTGTAAAATGCTTCTTAGGAATGGGATTGCCTTTCCCCTGTGGATTCTGAGAGCTCAGACTGTACTGGCTGCAGAGGTACTCACAGAAATCTTCTTCATCTTTCATGTATGTTTAAACCTACCTATTTAAACTTGGCTGAGATAGTCCTAGTTGGAGCCTGTCTCTGATTTCTGTTACCCAGAATGAAACCAAGTCTTCACTGTTAACCTGGCTTGTCTCTCTTGTATCCAGAAGTTCCATGAAGTTCCCCATCCAAGCACCACCTGTCAGAACTGTAAAGATAATGATTGAAGTGTCTGATCTAGCATAGATTCAGAAGAGATTGCACATTCTTAGATTGTCTTGGGTTATCATTTGTGGATATTTTAAGACTTCTGTCACAGCAATAATATCTCTTCACAAAATGTGCTGTTATGCCAAAAATGCTGGAGTTAAGGGGAGGATCAGGAGCAGAAGGGAGTAGTATGCAAATACAACTGCTCAGGAAGAAAACTTAGCAGTCGAAAGTGTTGTTGAAGAGATCTCAAGGACTTGTATGAAATCCAGGGCTTTCCTGCTCCAGTGTGAGTGTCTTTCCAGGCATTTACCTTCAGTGTTGTGTAGTCAAGTCTCAGCATGGATTCCTCATCCAGATGTGCCACAGTGCTCCTTAATGTCTAACTGAATCTCCCTTGGCCTGTCCTCTGTGCATGTTTCTGTATCTTTCCATGGTGGTGCTTCCTCCCAGCTCCTCAGACACTGCTTTTCCCCCATCCCTGTTTCTGATAGGAGATCTCTCTTGAGTCCTTGTGAAATTTGAACTTTTCCTCTAGCTTTGAAATAGTTTACTAGTTTTGTCCACCTTTCCTGCTGCAGCCTGTCAGAGTGTGGAGTTACTGGATAGTCTTTTGAAGTAATAGTTTGTTTTTAACTCTTCTTTACCTTGAAGGCCACAGTTAGGGCCTCTCCTCCTGGCAGTTCAGTTCCCTCTGCCCAGGGGAGTGCCAAGCATCCCTCCCAGCTATGTAAACAAAGCTAAGCTCCCACTCACAGCTCAGCTCATAGAAAAAAATGTAGTGTAAAATCCCCTGGTGGGCGTTTTGTTCCTCCACTGGCCCCATAAGCATGGCATCTTACTCTGCTTCCTGTGCAGCTGAGAGTCTTAAAAGGGAAAAAACAAACAACTTTTCCTTGCACTATAAATGAGAAACTCTCTGCACTAGCTGATCTGTTTTGCTTTCACTGTTTCCTGCACCATGGAGGCCAACTGGAGCCATACATTACTTCTTGCCTTTTCTAGCAGCTAGAAATATACTCCAGGGAGCAGCACTCAAAGCCTAGTGCAGTTACATTGATGTGCACTTTGCCTTCTTCCCTCAAATCCCCTCACAAATAAAAAGGTTTATGGCTAATGAATGCTGTTGGTATTCTTCTAAGTGTTTGGCATTAGCATAACAGAGCAACACCAGACCTGGGAAAGAGTTCAAGCTAACTGATGAGTCTAAACATACTTACAACCCTCCTGTGTAACAGAAGCTGATGATACTGCTTGAGCTCCTCTCAAGCAGCATGTTTTAATAGAACTTTAAAACTTTGCTGTCTTTTTTTCTATGAAATGAGCCTGGCCCAACTGGGTGGCAACAGGGTGATCTTCATTGCTATGAAAAGGAAGGCAACTTTGCTGAGAATCCTAAGCTTAAACAAGCACAAAAAAAATCAAACAAACCCTCCCACCCCTTTCAGGCAGGATTCTTCTTCTTCACCCTCACTCTTAGAGGATTCCCTGTGTTTTAAGGTCAGCCAGGGTAGGAAAATACTACCCTTCTTAGGTGCCTGAGAGAAGTGCTAGGCAACACAAGCTTTTCTTGTAACTGTAGTAAAAATTAGATGGCAATTTTAACAGGTTCTGACCCTTATAAATAAAACACATTTGTCTTTCAGAATTCCTAGAAGGTGGTGTTGGCCATGTTGAAATGCTGTTCCGTTGCAACTATTTAGCACTAGTAGGTGGAGGAAAAAAGCCCAAGTACCCCCCTAACAAAGGTGAGTCTCAGGGAACAGATCTTGTCAGTGTTAGCCTTGCTGTCTGTGTGAAACTGCCCCAAGAACTCCCAAAGCAAATGTCTTGAGCTGGGTTGTGGGATCCAGAAGGTTGGATGGAGGGGATGGTGCAGCAAGTGTCAGTCAGTGTGATGACATTAAGTCCCTGGTTGGCAAGCTGTATAGGATAATCCACTACTGTTTTGACTGCTGCTTCATGTCTGTGATAACCCTAAGAAAAAGCTGATAGTCTTTAGGAAAGTGTATTTTTATTGTCAGCCTTTGTTGTTAAAGAGTTTCCCAGCTTGTACCTGCACCAGTGTGTTGATCTGTAGTAGCCAAATAACTTCTGTAAGCGCTTAGCTACTGGATGCAGCTCTGGATTAGCCTGCTCAGAAGCTAGAAGTTGTTCTAAGGTGGGTGATGTGAATCTTGAGAGATGCCCTGATCATGTGATGCCATCTCTGCACTGTTCTAGTCATGATCTGGGATGACCTGAAGAAGAAGACTGTCATTGAGATAGAATTTTCTACAGAAGTCAAAGCAGTTAAGCTGCGAAGAGACAGGTAGGTCCCACACACCTGTTCCAAACGTGCAGCTGGCCTTTGTGCAGGCTTCTAATTGATTTCCAGCTGTTTGTAGAAAGAAAAAGATGCTGCTTTAACACCAGCAATTAAAGGTAAAGCAGGCTTTGTAGGGGCAAATGTTAATTATTAGCAGATCACAGCTCAAGTCCACTGGTATCTGAAACCTCACTGAAAAGCCTCTAAGGCTTTCTGCCCTCTTAATGTAGGGCAGTGTTCTCCTGTGGCTGCTGCTGATTGTTTCTCTAGGTATGGAGGAGTGGGAAGGGAATTCAAGCAGATCTCTAGAGCAGGAGCATCTGTTAACAGCTGGAGCCTCTGTGTGTGGGCGGAGGGGTTCTGCTGTCACAGCTTGGGATAAAAGTGCTTTGCAGGCTCAGAGCTGCTGTGTTTTGCAAAGCTGTGAGCCTCTTGGGCTAGGGTGGGGAGAATATAGCCGTTCAATCAGCTGAAAGCCTTTGCAGATCTGAGTTAATACCTCTGTCCCTGTTTTACCTACCCTAAGTGATAGGAACTTCTTGTCTCTTTCAGAATTGTGGTAGTCTTGGACTCAATGATTAAAGTTTTCACCTTCACACACAATCCTCACCAGTTGCATGTCTTTGAAACCTGCTACAACCCTAAAGGTTAGTTGTGTGTGGGGGTTGGGGCATGGAAGTAAGTTTGTTCTGTTGTTGGCCTGCAATTTAGTTTTGGCTGCCTGGATCAGTCAGTTAGGAAGTCATTAAACAGTTTACTTACTGCACTGCAGTCATGCCCTTTGGAGCTGCCTTTGTGTTTATAAAATGGTTATTGAAGTTTATTGATGCTTGGCACAGAAAAGCTTTTTCATGTACTCATGTTACATATTGGATTTCTAGAAGAGCTATATGCTTTCTCCTGTAAGGAACCTCTAAACTTGATGCATTTTGTGCTGAAAGCTTGATTATAAACACAAACTCTATTGAAGTGCATCATTCCTCTTGTCTCATAGAGCTAGAACTGTCTGCAGTGTCAAAAAAAGCCCAAGTAGCAAACAGAGGAATGGCTTTGTCTGGTGTTGCTGTGTGCAGAAGGGGTCTGCAAATAAGAGTTGGTGCCACAGGCTGAGCACTGTCAGGAGGGTGGTGGCAGCTCTGGGCTCTGGGTGACTGTGGAGGGATAGCTCTGGAGTCTGACTGAAGGAAAGAGTTTGGTGGCAGAAGGTTTTGTTGCAAAAGGGAGGCACTAGCTCAAGGGTAGAGAGATGCACATCAGCTGCAAAGTCCAGAGGAGGTGTGCAAGGACAACTCATTGAGTGTCTCCTCCAGGCACAGCTGTGCCCTGCTCTGGAGATGGTCAGGGGCCCAAAAGCACATGGCCTGCATGGGGAGGCTGAGCAGTTGGGCTTGTTTACTTGTGCAGAAAGGAGACTCTGAAGGGCTGGCTGCCCTTGGGAGGATCTGCTTAGGTGTTTTCTACCCCAGGAGGCTACTTAGGCTTGGAGTCCCCATCTTTGGAGGCCATGGAGTTGGTGGCTGTGCTCAGGGCAGCACAGCCCACACGCTGGTAGGCATCAGGTGGAAGATGCAGTGGAAGGATATTCCTGGCACCATTCTGCTAGCTGTGGAGAGAGTTTGCAGGACTCTGTACCAGCAGAACACTTGATTTACCTTCAGTGATCTGCAAAAAATTGTGAAGGGAGAAAAGTGCAAGTGCCCTAAGAACCAAGTTCAAACCTGACAGAGGAGAACCTAAAATACCACCTGTTATAAACTCCTGCCCTTTGGGAGCTGCTAAGGAGACTTTTTAAAGGCTGGAACAGCCTGATGGAGCTGATCTCTGAAAACATCCAGATTTGGGCTAACCACAACTAGATGACTGAGACAGTGATGAGAGCAAGTTAAAATTCTGCTACTCCCCTACTTCTCTCTGTTCCTACAACAGGTGGTATTTTAGGTTCTCCTTTTTCCCTTCACAATTTTTTGCAGATCACTGAAGGTAAATCAAGTGTTCTGCTGGTACAGAGTCCTGCAAACTCTCTCCACAGCTAGCAGAATGGTGAGTATTGCCAGGAATATCCTTCCACTGCACCTTCCACCTGATGCCCACCAGCCTGGGTGCCACAGTGACCATTCAAATGGAATTCTGATTTACCACCTGTTTGTTTAGTCTGAGGTGACTGGTGCTTTAGAAACTGATGTTTGAAAACTTCATTAGGTTATGGAAAGTGCACTGTTATTCTCTCTCTTTTTCTTTTGTCTTTTAGGTCTCTGTGTCCTTTGTCCAAATAGTAATAATTCCCTCCTTGCATTTCCTGGCACCCATACTGGGCATGTGCAGATAGTGGATCTGGCTAATACAGAAAAGCCTCCTGTAGACATACCAGCCCATGAAGGAGTCTTGAGCTGCATAGCTTTAAACCTGCAGGGAACAAGAATTGCAACAGCATCAGAAAAAGTAAGAATCCTATCCTACTTCTGATTTCCTCAGTGTTCTAGTGTAGTGACTCCTCCTAAAATAGGAAGGTTGTGTCCTTTCATAGGAAAGACACAGAAATAACTAACTGGAATATCTGGCACTGGAATATGCTTTCTCAGTATCCTTACTGCTCCCTCAGGATACCCAAACAGCAACAGTGATGTAGGTGACTGTTCAGGGATGTTTTAGTGAGTTCTGGCCCAAGCACTTCACGTGTTTCATGTAGTCTTTAAACATAAAAGAGGAGGAAGCTTATCTACATTCTTGCACCTTTATTAGTTTCTGCTTGAATTCACTTTACTGGCTAAAGAAATACTTGCAAATAGGTCTGTCATAGTGGAGGCCAGTTCTGCTCTGGCTTAGCTCCTGTTGCACTGCCTCACACACCCTGCAGAGTGCAAAGGATAACACGATCCTTGGCCTATTTCCTAGACTGTGTGTGGTTGTATGTTACCTAGAGCTCAAGAATGCACTAGGCTGACAACAACCTGAAGTTACTGCAGAGTAGAGATCCCTTTGGGTTGAACTGGGGCAGAGATGTAGAGAGGATAGAATGCAAAGCAAGTCCTAGACCTGCCTTCTCCATGGGAATACCAGTGAACTCTGCTCCTAGGCTTCATCTCCCAAAGGAGGATTGGTCCCACAGTGTCCAAGGGAATATAAGGGACTACTCCCTGCCTTCTTCCACTCAACTGAACAAGCTAAATGATTCCAGTGAATCTGTTTGCAATAGTTTCTACTGCACAGTCTAGGGAGCTTGCAAAGCTCAAGAAAATGCAGCCACAGTCTCTCTTAACTAAGCTTCATTACTAGAAGTCTTCTAAAGAAAGCTCTAAAAGCTGCCAACTCCACTGCAGAATTTGTATTAAGACATTCCTTTTTTGGTGTAGGTAAAGCTCAAACAGCACATTCCAAGTGAAACAGGATGCAAACTGTGAGCAGAGAGATCAGCTTGTGTCTTAAAACCAAACTGATGTTTACCTGAACCTTTCTGTGCTGAGTTACTTACTGCTGTGTGACAGGAGAGCTGCATCTGTTAGGCAGGTGTAGAACATGAGCTGCAGGTGAGGATGGGTAGCCACTCTTCATCAGAGGAGAGTACTGCTGATCACTTCAGTGGGAATACAGCTCTGGTGTCAGGCTTAGTTTCCTCAGTGCTTCGTTTGCTCAGTTCCTGTCTGTAACCCGAGGGGCTCTTGCAGATGTGGATCAGTACAGATAATGAGCATGTGAGAGGGAACTAATTCTTCTACATTACTGCAACTGAACTAATTGCAAGGCAAGGCTAGCCACAGCCTAATTCTACTTAGTGGGAAAATGCAGCACAGTAACAATCAAAGCAGAGTACTGAGTGAGTGACAGAAGCTGGGCACTAAAGGCTGTACACTGCATCTACTCCAGTGTCTGCAGGCTACTGCCAGAGCTGCACTAGTGCTTTGGAGCAGAGCTTGGAAGAGGCTTACTTAGTTGAGCTGTGAAGTAACAAAATTGTACACCAAAGTGTTACAACATTGTGGGGTAGGGGGAAAAGCAATATTCTTCCCCGAAATAACATTGAGAGGGTCTCTCAAAACCCCAGTGGTGTAGGTAGGGGCATACTGTCACAGATGGAGGGAGTCTTCTGTCTCTCCTAATGTCATGCTTGATTCCTTTTCAAGGGGACCCTTATAAGAATATTTGATACTTCATCAGGGCATTTAATCCAGGAGCTACGACGAGGCTCCCAGGCAGCCAATATCTACTGGTATGTTAAACTGCTTCTGCTTTCTCTTCCTGGGGGCACTGGGCTGAGGCACCCAATCATCTTCAAAAAGCAAGGCTAACACTGCCTTGGGCACAGGGCAGAACTCTCCTGGCAGCCAGAGGCCCTAGGGCTGTGCTGGGCTTGTGCTGCTTCCCCTCTGCTCAGTGCTGCTGAGGAGTAGCTGGCACTGTGTGAAGCCCAGCACATGTTAGAGGGACTGGGACAAAACCATGTACTGGTAGGCTGACTTCTGTGCAGAGAATGAAGAGCAGCTGGGGGATGCTCTGCCCTCACACTGAAGTCAGTGCAGTGGTACAGTGTAACTCTTCCCATGGGTTTGTACAAGAGCCCAAAGCAGGAGTTTAACTTTAATACACTGCTGGAAGTGATCTCCCAGGAGCGAGGAAACCTGGGGTTGGAGCATTGCACATTTTATCCAATACCTGCCTGCTCCTTGGAACAGAGGTCAGGCAGCTGCTGTGGCAGAATGGCCCACGTGGATCATGTCCAGGGCAGGGCAGCTGCTGCATGGATGCTCCTCATAAAGCAGGTTCTCTGTTCCAGTGTGTGCACTTCCTGGTGAAGCAGCTCTGCATCTGCTCTGCAAGTCAGGGCTGAACTGGAGGAGGGGCTGGAAGAGACCTCTAAAGGGCACCTAGTCCAACCCCCTGCAAGGAGTTCAGTTCAGCTGGCTCAGGGGCTGCTTAACACCTTGCCTGCCAGGCTGGAAGCTGCTCTGGACTCCTGCTGAAGCAGAATTCTGTACAGCAGAAGCTATGGCTATGTTCTCAGAGAGATACTGCAAACTGTCTGTTTCCTCCAGCATTAACTTCAATCAGGATGCTTCTCTCATCTGTGTATCCAGTGACCATGGAACAGTACATATTTTTGCTGCAGAAGACCCTAAAAGAAATAAGCAGTCAAGGTAAGAGCTGGAGCCTTCCAAAGCCTTTGAGGGGGTGGGTGGCTTGCCCTTTATTAATAGAGTTTAACCGTACCACCTCCAGTAGTGCAGTTACTCACTGCTGCTTGACAAGACCGGAGTTTTACACTGCTGTGGTTGAGTGAAATTGCAGATTTTGGACTACAGAGCAACTGCTAAGTTTCTGCTCTCCTCTGTGGAGCTGTAGAATTCAGCAGGTGGTTAGGGTGTTTTTTTAGTGGCTATCTCTTAGCAGGAACAGTGTGGACACTTCACATAAAGCAATCTCTACTAAAATCAGTCCTTCTGGCAGTTTTTGCAGTCACTTAAAAAGCCAGCAAGTGTAGCTGTAGGGTAGCTCCTCCCTAGAAGGGCAATGGGATATCAGGACCTGACACTTAACAGAAGAAAATAAAAAGCCAGTCAAAAGGCAGTGAGTGTGAACCCTGGGACTTGCTCAAACACACCAGCAGCTCCAAATCAAGTCAACACCTCACTAAGTTGTTATGGTTTCTTTTTCCTCTCTTCCAGTTTGGCCTCTGCCACCTTTCTCCCCAAGTACTTCAGTTCCAAATGGAGTTTTTCCAAATTCCAGGTTCCCTCAGGCTCTCCATGCATTTGTGCCTTTGGAACAGAGCCAAATGCTGTCATAGGTAAGTGCTGGAGCTTCTGAACTACCGTGCTGTGGAGCTGGAGTGCTCTGATGAGAGCACCCTGCACAGCCCTGGCAGCTGAGCACAGGAACTCCTGCTGCTTACCACTGCAAGGGAGCAGGATCAGAGAGTGCCTGGGTGGAGGGAGGGGAGCCTGGGTGCAGCACTGGGCTCACAGACACTGCAGCAGCACTGACTTAGCTCACACTGCTCCAGAACACCTCTCTGGGTGTGCTAGTCCCAGAAACACAATCACTGAGGTTGGAAGAGACCTCTTAAGATCATCAAGTCCAACCATCTACCTCTCACCCCCATGCCACTAAACTATGTTCCTAAGTAGAACATCTATGTTTCTTAAACACCCCCAGGTATGGTGACTATTGCCCTAGAAAGTCAATGTTAAGCTCTAGCTGAAGGAACAGAATGGCAGCAGGAAGAGCTGAACTTAACCTGTGTGTTTTTGTTCCAGCAATATGTGCAGATGGCAGCTACTACAAGTTCTTATTCAACCAAAAAGGGGAATGTTCAAGGGATGTGTACGCTCAGTTCCTAGAGATGACAGATGACAAGCTCTGACTGAGCTGGAGCAGTGCATGGGTCAAAGTGCTGCCTTGGCTGTTCCACGTTTTTGGAAGGACAGTATACAAATGTCCAGTACTGATCAAGTTTAGCAGACCTCACTGAGAAGCCTGGCCCAACGTGATCACAACAAGCTCTGAAGTAGTGGACTACATATGTTTATTCTCATTTCTGCAAGTATTCATCATTAAAATCTCTTTGGGTTACTGTCATCAACTCAAGTTTTCAAGATGTGACTTTCAACAAGCTTGTGCCTATTGGGTTTCTCTTCAGCTCAACTGTGAAATGGCTTTAGGTTGAACATGAGTGCCTGCCATGCCAAAAGAGCTCCAGGGGCTGTACAACCCTACAGCTTGCCTTAGGAAAAGGGATGGCAAACCAGCAGATTCTTAGGCATTGCTGGGAGTGGGGGTAATACTGTGGATTAGACTCAAATAAACCTCTACCAGCTCGGCCAGGAGCAGGGGTGCTGCCTTCCCCCCTCCCTGAGCTCATCCTAGAGGAACAGAGGAGATGACAAGGGTGTAACTGTAGATGACTGTAGCTTGAACCATGCTTGTCCTTGAGCCTGGTGCATGGGGTTGGGTGGTGGGAGGCAGCAGAGTCTGCTGCTTCCCCTCCACCTGCTGAGGGTGGTTGAGTTGAGCTATCAGCTCTCCCTCTCAAAGATGCCAAACTGTACACAGTAGCTTGAAGGCACATTTGGGCACTGGCTGACCCAACTAACCTCCCCTCAGTGCAGGGAGCAAGTGCCAGGGCCCTCAGGCACCTGGAGCTCCTGTGGTGAGAGAAGGACTCACCTCTGCAATGGTACAGCCATTCCAGGTTCAAACCCCCCCCCCCCCAGCTACTGGGTTGACAGCTGTGCTGACTGCTACAACTGCTGGGCTTCAGCAGGAGGACTGGACAGGCCTCACACACATGCAGCACAATAAAGGAAGGAGGTGGTATGAAGCATACATCTCTGCAGCAGCTTTACACTTGCAAACTGGTTCTTTTTTTATTGTTTTGAGATGTTGCATACTCAGTCCTGTTGGCTAGGGGCAGTGAGACTAAACCAGCTGACTTGTGTGCTCTTTCCCACAGCTGTTAGATGGCAACTAGCATTTCCTGCTGAACTAAGGCACAAGATCCTAACCTAGAAACTGAAATAGACACAAGCTTTCCATTCGTAGCACTAACTACTGGGGGAGGGAAGTCTTGCTCTTCTGAAGTGTACCAGTTCGCTCTAAGATTGTTTAGCTGCCAACTCGCAACTGGACAAGTTTCTTTTAGTGTCATGTAACATACTAAGAACTAACTCCTACGCAGATTTTGATGTCAAGGTTGCATGTTGCTTTTATGTGTATTTAATCACAGAAATTGTTTTGCACACTTATTTGTAATATGTTACCTTTTAAATAAAAAGTGACTAATTTTGCTGTATTCACTGCTGATCACAGGCACAGTTCCTGTTGCTGTAGGATTACTAAGTAAAGAGGAGTTAGCTGCTGAAGGACAGGAGCTAAATCATCCTGCCCCTGCTCTATAGAACAGAACAGGAAGTATACATGCATTGGTATTTATACCAAAACAAGTCCAGCTGCAGTCCAAACCAGTTCTTGCCCAGTACTGTTTACCACAGCTGCTGCTCTGAAGCTTCTTACCTTCTAGCAGCTGTAGCAGTAGAATGACAACTGGACAGTGCTGTCTCCCCAGAGCAGTCTGTGTGCAGGAGAGCATCAGAAACTATTCTCCAAGGGTGATTTCAGTCCTCTCTCTGGTACAGTTGTAAGCTGTTTCTAGTCCACTGAGCTGTACTCACTTCATATAGCAAAGATACTACTTGAACTAAAACATCAAAGCTTTCTGTGCTGTGCAGGTTTTACACTGCTAAATCTGCTGAAGCACCATACCCCTGCCCTCCCACTGACATTATCCTGTTGCTGGCCAGAGAGACTAGGAGCATATTCCTTGGGTGATTAAAACTCTACTGAACTGGGAAAACTCCCCTAAACGTCTGTCCTAGTCTGACAGCAAGAATGGAAATGGCACTCACTGCACATGCAGACAGTGCTGCTGAACTAATGATGGAATCCCTTAATATACACCAAAACCTTTAGCCTCAACCTTCTCCTCCTTGTACTACTTGCAACTCCTCATCTCTTAAGTATATAGGCTATCTTATAGGGACAGGAAATCAGTTACAGGATGTCTTCCCACCTGGTGCTGGCTGCAGATTGCTCTGCCAGGTCCTCACATCACACTGCTGCACTGCTTTCTGTAGGTTACCTTGATCCCACTTCATGCCATTTTGGTTAAAGGCTAAGCAGACCTCTGCAGTCAGTACAGAACTGTGCTTCAGTTAGTCACTGTTTGGAAAATAAACAGTACTTTCAGTATTAGACCAGGTGTCTACCAGGTTGCTGTATTTATGCTACTGCACAGTGGCAGCATCCAGGTGTGCTCTGCAGCTCAGCTCAGCCCCAAGGCTGGTGGCAGGGCTGGGGAGGAGCGGTGATACTCACCCAAGGGTTGGGCCATGCATGGAAAGACTGAGCCTGGGTCCTGGGCAGGATGGTGAGGAACTACCTTCTCCCCAGAGGAGCACACACTGCCCAGTATAAGCCACCAGTCACCTGTGAACTTGCCCTGCTTTACACGGGGCTGCAGAGCAAAACAGGGGCAAGGCAAGCTGTCAGAAACCTGCTTCATGGAACAAAAGGTGATGCATTAGAGTCCAGAGGTCCTGCAGCATTTATTGCTTTAAGAGCAGTTGTCTTAACTCTTAGCTGGGAGCATGGCTCTGGGAGCCAGCCCTGCTGACCAGAGGGGAACAGGGAAAGATGCAGGTGCATCTGTGAGGCAAGGACAGAATGTGCTGCCCAGGAAGTCTAAAATATGACTATTCCTGAAAAGCAATGCGTTTGCACCAGCATCAGCTATTTAACTATGTGGATTATCATTATTTTTGTATTTAAAGAAAGAGCAAACTCCTCCTCTCTCCCTGTTTTGCTAGATCTTTCTGCAGTGCTGTGTCACAGTTTCAAACCCTGAAAGGAAAAGTGAGATGAGCCAGTGCAGAGCTGGCAGTGGCCACCCCAGGCACTGGCAGCAGGAGGCATGGACTCCAAAGACTGCCTTCAGAAGTTTCAGGGATCCACAGCAGAGCAGAGAACCCAAGACTGCTCAGTGAAGGCAGAGGATGTGAGACACCAGCCTAGTTGAGTATATAGGCCAAGAGCAGCATGGCAGACACTGCTGACCCACATACAAAGGCTACAGAACAAGGTGTGCTGCAGAAGGACACTCTGGGACTCACAAGCTAGTGAATCCACCTCCTCCTTACTAAGCCATTTCAGTGCCCCAAAGGTTGTGTTTGTTTAAAGGAGCCAAGGCCTCTGTTTGGTCTGCTCTGGGAGAGATTCTGTGGGATTTCACACTACAGTCCCTTCTCTCTGGTAAAGGAATAGGTTATGCTCTTTCAGCCTCAAACATTCCTGCCCCTTAGTGCTTCTCTAGCCCTCCCTGAAGTTTCTTGACAGTATTGCCATGAAAACTTCACCAAACATTCTAGTAAGTTTTTCTAGTGCTTCAGACAAAAGCAGTTCCCAATTCTGAGGAGAAACACAAGGAACATAACTAATGCATAAAAAGAGGCTCAGAAACCAACCCAACATTAATGACAGTGACTGCAGAAAGTGCAGATCTCATTCAACTGATCTGCAGCCACAAGCATCCATCTGTTCTCATGGCAGTCTCTGCTGAACCCAAACCTTCCTGGCCAACCTTTGTGCTTCTCTGAAGTCAAACCACTCAACTAATGCAAATCCCTGGCTACAAATGCAAATCCCTGGCTGATGCAATCAGCCCCAAATGAAACACAACTTCTAGAAGAATGAGGGTTTGGGTAAAAAAAATAATTCCAAGTCTGGCTTGACTCAGAGGAAAGAAAACAAGGAGAATCAGAAAAGCAGGACTAAAGCTGCTTCTCATCTGCCAGTCCACAAATAAGATCAAGAGGAACCTGATAGTTAAAAGCAACCTCTGCACTTACTAATTGCAGCCTCTCCCTTGGATCAAGTCATTTTGTGACAGACACAAGGTAGGATTCTTAGTAAGAATGGTTAAGATGTGCATAGAAAGGTGTCCGTCAGGGTGGTAGGAAGCACCCAATTTAGTGTAAATTAGATAAATACACACAAAATAGCTCTTCAGATAAATACCTATCACACGCACATAAAAAAATCACAACTATATAGAATTATCTGCTATGTAAAACCACAACTCAAGCTGTATTGAATGGTCCTGCTGCTGAATGAGGCAGATGCCATGGGGACAGAGGCTGCAGAGAAGGAGGAGTTAGTGCTCAGGCCAGCCCCCTGCAGTCCCACAGAAAGCCTGGACAAAGGAACACTTTCCCTTGGCTGAGGAGGATCAAGTTAGAGAACAATTAAGTACACTAGGTATTCCCAAGGCCATGGGTCCAGATGGGATACACCCCTGTGTGCTGAGGGAGCTGGCAAAAGTCACTGCTGGGCCACTAATCATCTTGGAAAGGTCCTGGAGAACAGGCAAGGTGCCTGAGGACTGGAGGATAGCCAATGTCACTCCACTCTTCAAAAAGAGCAAGAAAGAGGACCCAGCAAACTACAGGCCAGTCAGCCTCACCTCCATCCCTGGGAAGATGATGGAGCAGCTTGTTCTGGGCACTGTCTCAAAGCATGTGGAGGAAAAGAGGGTTATCAGGAGTCAGCATGGACTCACTAAAGGCAAGTCCTGTGTGACTAACCTGATAGCATTCTCTGATGGCAGAACTGGATGGAGATGAAGGGAGGGCAGTCTATTGTCTACCTTGACTTCAGCAAGGCAAGCTTAGGCAGTGTGGATTAGATGAATAGACAGTGGGGTGGATAGAAAGCTGGTTGAAGGACAGAGCCCAGAGGGTTGTGAATAATGGCACAGAGTCCAGTTGGAAGTCTGTAAGGAATGGTGTTCCCCAAGGGTCAGGACTGGGTCCAGTTCTGTTCTATATTCATCAGTGACCTGGATGAAGGTACAGAGGGTGCCCTCAGCAAGTTTGTTCATGATACAAAGCTGGGAGGAGTGGCTGCCACCCCAGGAGGCTGTGCTGCCATCCAGTGTGACCTGGACAGGCTGAGAGCTGGGCAGAGAGTAACCTGATGGAATTCAAAAAGGACAAGTGGAGGGTAATGCACCTGGGAAGGAATAACCCCATGGAGCAGGACAGGTTAGGGATTGATCTGCTGGAAAGCAGCTCTGTGGAACAAGCCCTGGGTGTGCTGGTGGGCAGCAGGATGCCCATGAGCCACCAGTGTGTCCCTGTGGCCAAGAAGGTCAATGGGGTGCAGCAAGAACAGTGGCTCACACGATACCCTAGAGCTGCTCTTACACAGCCAACACAAGGGCCATGTGCAGAGGCAAAAACATCCCACTGCCCAGGAGCCCTTCCCAAACCTGCCAGGATGAGGGGCCACTGCTACACAGCTGGATCAAACCAAAGCCGGCCTAAGGACAGAGAGGGATCTCATGCAAGGAGGACAGAACAAGCTGGCAGTGGAGATGAACATCTCTGTAACTAGAAGCAAACACATGCTTAAGCCTTCCTATGTTCGACTTCTGTGTCTTTTTCAAAGTAATTTCAAAGACTACACAAAAGCTGAATCCTAGCAGAAAGAACAGCTACAGCCCAGAGGGGGCATAAAAGAAGTAACACCGTGAGTCCTAGAACACAAAGGGTAACTAGAAAGGGAATACCAGTTCCTAAGGAGAGGTCAAATCTCTGCTACCTGAATCACCTGAGGCAATGTTTCAGTTACCAAAGGAAGATCACAGTGACCATGGGAGCCCAGGGTGATTGGCACTGAGGCCAGCTTCAGCAAGGGCATCCCTGCAGCAGCATGAGAGGAGGCTCATTCAGCCCTGGCTATTATGCTGTAACCATCACTGGATTAAGTAGAGGGAAGCACACCAAGCTTTGTTTCAACAAGGCAACAGCTCAGTTCAGCAAAGCCTGACACATAAAGTCTGCATTAGTCAGAAGCACNTGATGCAGCCCAGGATGCTGTTGGCCTTCTGGGCTGTGAATATACATTGCTGGCTCATCTCCAGCTTTTCATCTCTCATGACCCCCAGGTCCTCCTCTGCACTGCTGCTTACAATGAGCTCCTCCTGGGTGAGCACTCCTGAGCCCCACCAAAAGCCTGGGTTAGATTTAGGCAAGAACATAAGCAGTGTTCTCACATAGCTTCTGCAGAGCTTTCACCCATCTGAACAAAGGTGACTTCTTGGTGTAAAGCACCAGCTCGAGACACAACCAGGGCCCAGCCCATGTCCTCCTCTCCCCTTCTACCTAGGACATCTCACAGAGCTTCACTATGGCAGGGGAGGGTTTGGAATGGATCTCTGAGGATCACCCAGTCCAACCCTGCTTGCCTACCACTAACTGAGAGTAAAGATCAGCCTGGCTTGTTTGGGCTGATACCATAACCTGTGCATTGCCAACAAGAACTGGATCAATCACCCCAAAGTACAGGTAAATACTTCAAAACACACTTGTTGAGTAATTTCAACTGAATTTGCTGAATAAAATTTAATTTTATTTAAAAAATCTTATACACTATTATTCACCTAGCCCTAGTTGTGAACAGATTCTCACTGCTGAAAATAAACCACATTCTAGTCAATTCATTCAACACCAAATTAAATTACTAGTACTGGATTTTTTTTGTTTGTTTTTCTTAAAAAAAAACTTTGTTAAAACTTTACTTTTTTATTTTTAAAACCTCTAAAGAAAATGCTGCAATTTTACAGAAATGTTTCTTTTCAGGTTATGCTTTTTCTTTTTAAAATGCCTGTTATAAATTCAGCTTGTGTAGAGGTTTGGTTTTTTTTCATAGTTTTTTAATATGTATTATCTGCAGAGACATTGTAACAGTTCCATTTTGTGGATGAACACAAAACTTGTACAGATTTCTCATATTTGGTCTTTAGGTAAATAGTTCCCAAAAGCTGCCTAAATAAACCACTCCAAACTGTTCAGTCCATCAGGAAAATACAAGGTTTTTTGTCCTTTCATTGTGGGAAAGGAAATATAAATAATGCATCATTATTACAGAAAATGACAAAAATCAGGTTCCAATTAAGCCAGCTCCCTAGCTTCCACTCACCTTACTGCAGGAGGAAATAAGACCTTCTGTGAACTGAAGACTGAACAGCAGCCTCAATGTTGCCATTGACTTTTGAAATGTAAAGTGGAATCTATTACCACAATTAAAGTGAGAAATTACCAATACATTTTTAAATGTTCAACTGCAGAACACACACTTTAAAAAAAATAATAATAATAATTATTATTATAGTAATATGGTAGCCACTGTTAGAAAACCACAACAGCTACTCTTAATGGAGACCTCAGCAGGTCAGTGTAGGACATCAAAAGTGTTATGGAGAGAAACTGGTTGGATTAATTTCTACTGATGGGTGCTTAAGCTTAAAAATATGGAATATACCTCTGACAAGATCATTTTACTGTCTTTAAAAGGACTCATGATAAAGAATTTCATCTCTCTAACTGAAAAACAGTCTGTTATCTTAAACATACACAATATTAAGCGAGACTCTCGTTTTACTTTAGACTGGAAAAATATGCCAGGGACAGTCAAAGTCAACACAAAGTAACAAACAGCAAAAGGTAGCAGAAAGAGAAACAGGTAAGTGCAGCTCTGGTCAAATTCATAGCAGTTCTTTAAGTCAGTTAACGGCTCATTTACATTGTCATTTCTAATCAGTTACATGCAAGCCCAAAGAAGCATTTGATCACTACACATGGTAATAAAATTGGATTAAATTTATCAGGCAACTGCTAAAATATGAAAATTTGCAAGATGTAATAAAGTAGCTTTATCTGAACTGGAACAGGACAGACAAAAGGAAATCATTCCATTGGTTAAAAAACCCCTACATTCAGTTGTTTTTTTTACCAAACAAAATTTCACATGAAAAGTTATTGTCATGATTCCAAAGTTTCCGGAGTAGAAATGGAGTGATTTGAAATGTCAAAGACCCCATTATTTTTGCAAAGAAATGAAAATACACCTCAAAAATTGCTAATTCCACATGTGAACAACAAAATACTGCATATATCTACCAACAACTGCATCGGGTAGGTCGTTAGGAAAGGCTAGCTGCCAAGATGTAGGAAATGGCTCCTTGCCTCTGTTCCCTTTGAGGACTAGACAATGGTTTGAACCCAGTTCACACTAAGCGCTTCGCATGCTGCCGTTACCCTGAGCTCCTCAGGCCTCAACAGCAGCTGCTGAGAGCTCTGCTTCCAAGCTGCAGCCTCCCCAGCACTGGACTCTCAGCGTACACAGTTCAGTAGGGGGCAGGGAGGAGCGGGGGGGTCACAGCCTCTGGAACAAGATGTTTTGCAGTTTGACTTGAAATTACCAAAGTTTTAAGGCCATCTGTGTTGGGTTGGTTGGTTTTTTTTCAGTGCTGACAGTTGAAGTCTGATCACAGGGCCCCTTTCCCCACTGCATGAGAACATGTTCCAACGGTTTAGGTGTTATGGTTAAGTGTCTCCTTTTGGCACCATGGAGTTTATTAAAAAAAAACAAAAAAAAAAGAAAGAAAAGAATAAACCAACAACTCCCCTAAGTTTCTAGTTCTGGCTGCCTTTATCACTCACTGCCACAGGAGGGGTGTCCACGTTAACAGCTATCACTATGCTCTCTCCATCCTCTGTCTTGATGCGTTTGAGGTCCTGTTGTTCCGCCTGGTCTCCGTTCTGGCGCTTGGTTGGAAGGGATGCTGAGGCAGAGGCATGGGTTGCTAGCATATGCAAAGGACTTGCAGCAGCTGTAGGAGGAGAAGCAAAACTTCAGCACCCTAATCACAGAATCACAGAACAGCTACAGCTGGAAGAGACCTNGGCAGCTCTCCAGCCACTCCTCCTCCTTCTCAAAACAGATGACACTGAAAGCAAACTTGTATTTTCATGAAAGTGAGTCATTCCTTTACTGGTACTAGGTGAGGTATCAGCATTCCCAGCTGAGATTCAGCTCCAATTGCTTAACTTTTGTGCAAACCTGAAGCAGATTTTCCCAAATCATTCAGCAGAAGGGCAACCAGGATGGGGAGGGCTCTGGAGGAGAAGCCTTAAGAGGAGGAGCTGAGGGCACTGGGGTTGGTTAATCTGAAGAGGAGGCTCAGGGCAGACCTTAGCTCTCTCTACAACTCCCTGCAAGGAGGTTGCAGTGAGGTGGGGGTAGGTCTCTTCTCCCGGGTTAACAGCGAGAGGACAAGAGGAAATGGCCTCAAGTTGAAGCAAAGGAGGTTTAGATTGCATATAAGGAGAAATTTCTTCCCTGAAAGGGTTGTTAGCGCTGGCCCAAGCTGCCCAGGGAGGTGCTGGAGTCACCATCCCTGGAGGGGTTTAAGGAATGTATAGATGTGGTACTTAGGGCCATGGGTTAGTGGCATGGGGCTGACAGGTATGACTTGATGAGCTTAGATGTCTCTTCCAGCCTGAATGATTCTGGGATTTTGTAACATTGATGCAATCTGGACAAAGGTAGGAGAACAAGCAAGTGTATCCATTTTGTCAATGGGGAGCTGAAGACAGAGGATTCAATGACTGAAAGCCAAATCTGCAGCATCATTTGTGACAAATCTGGGAAGTAAATTCAAACTCCCCTTTCAGTAGATTCTGAGCATGTCTGTGGATCACTCCAGAACGCATTACATGGCCTGAAGGAGAGCACCACCATGGCACATTCATCTGTGGCCAGCAGGTCTTTACACAGCCACCAGATGCACATGACTCAACAACAACTCCTCTTTGACAGGTAACAAGGATTTAGCCACAGTGTAAGGAACAGGTAGAGCTTAAACAGCTAGCAGTGTCAAGAAATGACACATTCACTTAGACTGAAGTAATCTGATCAACACCAACATCTATAATTCATACATTCTGGACAAGATTTGAATCTCTCTCATGCTACAGAAGAGAGAGGACATGTCACCATCTGTGGGCAAGTGCAGTCCTTAAACCTGCTGAGACATCCAAAGGCTCTTTCCCCTCTATTTGTTGTTGGCAGTCTGTTTCTCAGTATAAAAGAGAGTTACTGCTGAGTAAAATGCCTTACTGCAAACTTAGTGTTGTTTAACTTAAAAAAAAAGAAGTATTTTAGCCCTCATCTTCACACACACATTAAGACTATTACTGGATTATTCACTCTAGGGTCTGTTTAGTAGCAAGAGACTTGTATTTGCAGACACACAGAAAGAAATCTGTGTTTCTGTAGGCCCTGCTCCCCCTTTAGATGTCTTGCTTGAGAACTATCTGGTTTCTTGCTGGTTTAGGAGTCACTGTAAGAGAGAGACCAGGACCTAGAATACACCCCACTTGCTGTTCAGAATGTGAACATCTCAGGAGGTTTTTAAGCCCAGGAATCTATCTCAAGAGTGAAAACTCCCCTCACTGCAAGCACATCCCTATCACACACAGTGAAGCAGTGAGAAGCACAATTCTACTCCCACATTCATCCACATTTCTTCAACATGTCAAGCAGCCATTGGGCATCCCTTCCAAAACATGCTGAAATCAGTTCAGAGTTCAGAAGAAATACAAAAATAATTATTTCTTAACTTTAAAAAAGAAATCCTCAATATATTTCATGACTCTTAGCTCAATTTGTACATCCCCTCTGACAAAAAATGAGTATGAAATATGTCAGTAACTGCTTTTGCTTTAGTTAAGCTGGAATTGAACTGGAAGCTGACAGAAGAGTGACCTATAATCAGTGATGGAAGAAGAAGAATAAAAAGGAAACAAAGCAGGTAATACACTATTAGAAAGAATTTGGAGCAGAAATACAGGTAATAAATTGATATAAAGTAGCCTAAAGCTGTTTCTGCAAATATAAAGCTTCTTCAGTATCAGACAATGTATCCAAGAGAAACTGTCAGAACAAGCTGTATGCACCTGCAAAGTAAACCAAAACTTGAACATTCTGTGAACAAACACGAATGTATGAAAATTATGAGAAAGTCTTGCTCTCCACTCAGACTGCTGAGTATGAGCAGAGGAAGATGGCAATCAGACAAGAAAGATGTCAGAATCTTCCAGAATCCTGGTCATTTTTAGTACAAGTTCAATAAAAACAGAATTAAAAGTAACAGTTCAAAAAGCCAACACACAAGCAAGTTCTGTCTTGTTTTCCTGTTGGCTCATTCTCAAGAAATCACCTGGGAAGCAGTTACCATTTTAATGGCACTGCTTTACAAGAACTTCTCTGAAAACTTGTTTATATCTTGAGTTTAATGAGGAGGGAGGATGAGTTGTCCCCACTTAGCACAGAGAGAATCAATAGCTGTTCAGGTAACCATCAATGAAGAGAAAACACCAATTCTTACCATCAGGGAGGGAACAATCCCTTAACAAGGCTGTAATCTCATTTTTGGGTAGAACTTAGTTTTCAGCATAAGCACAAAAGACATGAGAATTCAGCAGTGGTCACACTGAGAGCTTGGCCTGGAGCTAGCACAATACCTACCAGCATTGCCCTGTCCCTGGATGGCAGTGGTGATGGGCACTATGTGCGTTCCGTTCTGCGTTACAGTTTTGATGGGTAGCTGGTGTTGACCTAGAGGTGCCTGTTGCACTATAGTAACTGTCTGTAAGGGGGTGGGCTGAGATGTCTGAATGATACGACTAGCAGCTCCTATTGCAGCATGGCTAATAGCAGGGATGGGCTCCACTTTCACTGAAAAACAGAAGAGAAAACCTTTTTATCAAGTGTTGAAGAACCACTTGTTTCAATCCAGTCACTCCTCAGCGAGCAAGTCTTCTGTTTTATCATCAGCTTCAATATAGCCAGGAAATTATGATGCAAAATCTCCAGTTCTAGCCAAGCATTTCAAACATTCATCCTTCTGTACAAAGAGCTAGCCAAACAACTAACCCCACAGCTTCTCACCTTTTACTTCCTTATGGTCTCCATTCTCTTGAGGTTCCACCTTGGGCTGGGTTACCATCGCAGCTTGCGTGACTACTGCCTGCCCAGCTACAGTGTAAGTGTTTGCTGGTGCTAAGCCAGTCACATTTGTGACAGACACAGCTGGTATCTGGTGGACAACATGAACTGTCTGAACTACAGGCTGCTGGGAGGTTGATGTTGTCACAGGGGTTGCAACAGTGTAGGTGACAGGTTTAATAGTTTGTGGTAGCTGCCGTTGTACAGTAATTAAAACTGGCTGGCTAGAGAGAGGTGATCCTAGCAAGAGAGACAGAAAAATTAGCTAGGCAATTGTAACTATTTAAGTCACTCATTCTTTAAACTCAACAACCTCCTTTACTAATGCCTGAATGATCCAAAAGATAAAATCAGACAATGAAGATGATGCCACAGCTATTCCAAGTCATGTAAGTCAAGGGAAGTGCTCAGTAAGACCCATACACTACTTGGGCTAAAGCCCCCTGCTCTCCCCTCCCCCAAATGCAGTTACACTACCAAAGCTATGCTTAATACTCATTCTGTAAAACTTCCTTCCATATGTTCCCATCTATATGGGCTTCAGGGGCTGTGTGCAGCATGTCTGCAGTGGGAACTCTCTCAGCTCCCTCAGCTGGTGTCTCTGCTAGGACCATGTTTGCCTTGCCACAAGAATGGTCACTGGCCCTTCAGCAGTCAAGAAAATGGATGGTAAAAGTAATCAATAAGAATTAATAAGGTAATTAAACATAGATATCCTTATCCCATCAAACCTTATGCTCTTTCTTCTCTTTTCTTAATAGGAAATTTCTTATCACACCAATTTATTCTTTCTTTTAATCCTTTCAGCTCTTTGTATCCCCACTTTTGAAAGGATGACATGACCACAGATGTGTGCAAAGTATTTGCTAATTTCTGTAACCCATGTAACCTAAAAGTTTTGTTTTATTTTTTCTTTTCTAAACCAGAAAGGACATGTTTTGAAAACAAGTGTTTCAAGCCAGTCCTATACAGGACAGAAGCACAGTCCCTGCTTCGGAACAAAGGGATGAGGGTGCTGGAACAGCACGCAGGTAACACTCCACGTGTATGCAATCAGAATTTCTGTGGCATGTTTATGTGTTTATCAAGGATCTACTCTAAATGTCAAGAGGTTAAAAATTTACCTTTTGTGTGTGTGTGTACATGTGAGGCCTTGGTAGTATTTCTGTCTTAGCCCTCTCCCATGTGCAACCCCCAAACCCTTCTTTCAGGACTCCTCACCTGGAGCACTCTGTGCAAATCGCGCTTCTTGTATTACCGCTAGTTTTGGCTGGATAGCACTAGGCTCAGGTTCCATTGGGACTGGAGATCCTTCCCTGGACAGGCTCTCGGGGGTCTGGACTCCACTGGAGTGTGCAGATAACACTCCAGAGTGATTAGGAGAAGCTGGGGCACTTCTGTATTTAAAAATGAAAGCAGCAGCTGATGTGTTTTAACTTCTGAACTGGGAAAGACAATGACCTTCCTCTAAAGAGGCCATAAAACAGCTGCCCACAGGAGGGCACCTCAGCCTTCTGGCCAGTACAGTTACAACCCAAAGCACTTCTGATGGTCTTTTACAAAGCTTCTGTTAAACAGAGATAGAATTTAAAAGCAAATATAGTTAATGGAGAAGCAGTGGCTGGAAGCCTTCTTAGGGAGAGTCTAAACAATCTGTGGAACATGAACATTTCTTCTGGTGGAGAACAATGAGCAAATCTCAGTCTACAGGGCAAGTAATAAAAGATCTGCACCAGCAGAAAGGCCATAACTTTGCAGAGGGAATAATTTAAAGCCATGTATTTCCCCATCATGAATTCTGCTTGAACATTATCAAACTAAATATGTAATTGTCATCTCCAAGTTCAATAAAATATTAGCCAGTATCTGATCATTTTCTTTGCAAAGAGTTTTAAAATGTACTAGGTGACAGTTTGAAATTAAAATTACAATAATTCTGTAAAAAAAAGAAAACCAAATGTACAGCAAGGCTTGCACACATTAACAATGTGATAGTCATGCAAACTGAGTCAGTTCTTTAACTGAAAACAAGCAATGGAAACAATCCTAGTGTATGGGACAGCCTCCTAGCAAATGACAGAGAATTCAAATACTGAGTCTGGATGAAATTAAAATTACTAAAAATGTGACTGTATCCAAAACTAGCAAGTCTGTGTCAGCCTGAAGATTAAACAACACCCACAGTCTGTTTGTTGATCTGGTTTTCCTTACCTAGAAGAGAGTGGTCCCAGAGGGGTTCTAAAGCAAGGTACTCCCCTAGGCCGCCTTTTCCTAAAAGCCTGCTCTATTAATTTGCTTTCAGAGGCAGGGTCTATCCTCCAGAATGAGCCTTTGCCTGGTTCTTCCTGGGAACGTGGTACTTTGATGAAATAACGATTCAGAGAGAGATTGTGACGTATTGAATTCTATGGAACATAAAAAAATATGTAGAATTCATATCACTTTTCCAAGTCAGACCGTGGCCTACTGCAGCAGTTTGTACTACAGACTCAGGGTGCAGCTCTTTCATTGCTTCATTCAACAGAACTCAGAGCACTCCAAAGGCAGTGGCAGAAACCTTCAAGGACTCTTGCATTTTTCCAATCTTTCCCAACAATTAAAAAAAAAACCCCAATGTGCTAATATGGCAACAACAGGAATCCCATTTCATTCTCCAATGAGAAACATGGAGGTTGCAACAAACTGTTAGAACACTACAAATACTTGTGCATAATGCAGTGTTAAAAAAACAGAAGGCAAAAGTGGTATCAGCCTTCACACACCACCCTTCCCCAGGTGTCAAAGAGAATGGCAGTTCATTCTAGGAGGGCCAGTAAAATGCACCATGTACTGATTCTGATCTCCTGTTCCACACTACAGAAAGAAAAGGTTAAATTACACAAGTTCCAAATGCAGCTAGATTGTTGAGAGTTCACCCACAGTCCAGCCTGTCTCAACAAAGGAGCCAAGGATTTAGTGTGTCTAGAAAAACAAGACATGGCAGTAGGTCCTACAGCAGCTCTTCAGCAAGACCTTCGTTACTGTGCTCTGGTTTGTGCATTACTTCACCCTCACTTTGCTGTAACACACACAACTCCTTGAGCAGAGAGGCAGGAAACACCTAACACCCTGAAGTGGCTGTGGCTGTGCTTGGGCTGGCACACCTAAGAAAATCATGATAAGCATACATACTGAAATATTTGTAGAGAAAAAGCCCTCAGAAAGTGGCAGAATGAACTGCAACTCTTGCTCCAATGCCTGAGTTCATGACCCTGACTGAAAACTTAGAGCAGTGATAACCATGTATGGTTTCTTAAATGCAAACTGATGAAACCAGAAATGGTTTTCCCCTGCCAAAAATTGAAACAGAACTAGAAAGCCAAGAATGTGTTTATATATATTGTATTTATTCCCCCATATGTTAGAACCAAAGAGTAGATTCAAAAGTACCTGCTAAAATAAGTTCACAAAGAGGAGTCTTCAAGTGCTCAACAAAATCTGACCTCTCTATAATAAAGGATATAAATATCTCAATAGTATTTATCAAGGTACAGGATTTGGATACTATACTCTATGCTTGAATAATACATGCATAAATAGCCTCAAATATTATTTTAAACATCTCTAAGTCACCCTAACTGCAGTGGGTAAAAGCTTGCAGAACTATTCACACCTGAGGTATATCTCTTAGTGTCCTAGCAAGGCTTTGTATGACTAGTGACTGAACAGCATCTGACTTTCAGCTTTTCTTATTGCTTTTATAAAGAGGTGCTAATTAACTATTCCAGAACACACACTATCTCTTGTGTCTGTCACCTTGCTTTTGTGAAGCATTATACATCTAAATACATACCCTGTGCTAAGAATTATTTAGCCATGCATTACAGGGTATTTGCATCTTTGGTTCCATGATGCTTCCATGAAGAAGGATTATACACACAGATATCCAAGGTATTTCAGAATAGGAAGCAAAAAACACACCAGTATTTTATGAACAGAATCTAGCTGCTAAACCAGATCTGTTAGTATGATTGCAGGCAGGATTCTGCATTCCTTTTATGCCAAAATGTCAAACCCAAAACCTCCTAGCCACAACACCTACGTCCTTCACTAGTGAAACAATTAGCCAAAAGCTAGGAACAGCTACATTCTCCACTACCCTTGGAATTCCTCTAAGACTTATTCAGCTCTTATACAGGCCTGATAAGTAAGTATGCAATCAATATTTAACACTCTATTCCTCTACTCAGAGGACAAATATTCTTGTCTGCTACTTGTACAGCAAGTCCAGTACTAACACCTCCTTACTTCTCCCCTCCCCCAGTCTCTCCAAATTTTACTTCCCTGAAAATAACTTCAGAGCATGCCTCTGCTGCAGATCATGACTGTACTAAGCAGCACCACAGTGAAACTGATACTCCATGATCAGCAGTGCAGGCTGAATGTTACATGGGCACACTGACCAGGCTGCCAATTGTGTTCTGCTGTCCTTTGCTGCAACTAAAAACAGCAGCAAAGGCACTGAGCCTTTCTGTGTATCTGGAAAGCCTATGCCACACTGATTCATACTCTGTTAGTCATCCTGGCAAATGCTGAGGTGGGTCTCTTTAAAAATGAAAAGAGAGCAGAAATTAATTCTAGGCAATTGAAGGGTTTGGTCTAACTGAGTGCAGAAACAACTAAGTTCTCAAATAGGCTATGTTACACCAATTTAAAAGGGCACATAACAGTGTGAGACAAGGACAGAAAACACACACTTCTTTCACTGTATTGCATGGACAAGATCACTGTTTTCAGTGAACTTGGATCATTTAATATCTTAATTTTACCTCAAGATAATAATAGGAATTTTTTCACATGTAATTTGAAGAAACAGAACACAACTACACTCCTAGATAGCACATGTATTTTTAAATCCACAGTGCCAGTTGTACTTGTCTTATCCAAAAGTCTCTGTGTATCCCTCCTAGAGGTTTAGAGAATACCACTCCATGAATAAAGCAATGTTTCAAACACAGAATAAGTTAAATTGCCCAATTTCTTGGAGAACTTACAATCAGGATAAATATAACACACTCATTTAACAAATTCTATTTATGAAGGGCTATTAGGTTCACCAAGTGGCTTTTCATGACCATTTACAGCCATCAGCATTACTCACAATTAAAGCCCCAAACATTTCAGCAATGCCATTTACCTGCCAGCCCTTGTCTGCTGTCCTGTAGTAGGGATAATTTTTAGTTATGTGCGTATAGATTCCATTTAGTGTGAGCTGCTTATCAGGTGCCATGGTAATTGCTTGGACTATTAATTGTGCATAGGAGTAAGGTGGCTTAGAGTCATCCTGTACAAGAGAAAGAAAAGTCTCCATCAGCAAACTTTAAAGATATACATGCCCCTTTCTAAATCAGAAGTTATAAAAACACAATTCACTTAAGGCACTTTTGGACAACCAAGATCTTGAGGCAGAAAGGAAACTAAGACAATTTTGCTCTTCTGATTAAGAGATATTTTAAGGTAACATTAAAATTTGGAGAAACACACAACAGTAAGTCATTTTCAACAGTCTGTAAATAAATATAGAGCTGAAAATACATACAGACCCTTCCCCAAAGGGAAGGGAGGTAAATAAATACAGAAATCTCACATCAAATCACACAAGTCTGAAAGCTGCTTGTAAAATCTGTGACACTAAACTATTACTTACTGCACATACTTTAGCAACTGATTTCAGAAGTCTTACAATCACTTAGGATGTAATTTATGGGCCTGATTTCAGGCAACATTTACCTTTGGGCTATCTCCACCCGAGGCTTCCTTGTCGTTCTCTGACTGGGAATTGTCAGCCATTAAATGTAGGTCAGATGGTATCACACGACTCATTTTGTACCCTGAAGAGCCTGCACCACGGGGGCTAGATGGGCAGGAATTTGCAGCACTAGAGAGCATAAAAAGAAGATCCTACTATTTTGTTATACAGTATATCACCACATTATGTCTAATCAAAAAGCTCTTCTGCAGAAAAGCTCACTACCAGAACTTCTAGGCTACAGTCAAGGGTCTGTCAGCACTTCCATTATAAGCCTCATCTTTCAGGCCTTTCTAACTCATTCATAGGAATTAAAATCACTGTGGGAAGAAACCTGTCAAATGAAGCTCAGGCTTTCCTCCTCCAAGCAAAAAGGATTAACTGATTTATTAGGTTGTACTGTATTTATGTAAGATTTGCAGGAAAGTCTATTTTAACTACAGAAGCAACCACAAATTTTAAGACACTCATTTGAAACATGAAACACGAAACACATCTTGCATGAAATTTCTGCCATATGCTTGTATTTGGTCTGCTCAAAAAAGATCATCTCTCCCATGTGGTATTTTTGCACATTTGAGAAAATAGAGAGAGCAGTGAGAGGGGATAAAAAAGGTTTGAGTCTTATTTAAATCTAAAGCATTATTTGAAATGCTTACAGGGATGTGCACATACATAGACACACATGTATAAAAATCAATCTATAAATGGGATGCATCAGCACTGACTCATCTAATTTAAGGCAGTATGGGGCCAACAGAGCAGACAGACTGTTACAAAGCAAAAACACTGCCAAACAAATGAAACTAGTGTCTCTTGATACCTCATTTTGCTATCCATCACAGAAACAAAGATAAAATTGTACATAATTCCACTGTAAGATCTTTCTAACACTTGCCCTCTTGCCCTGCACAGTCCACAGGAACCACAGCTGCACAGTTTTCTTCTGCAGGAAAGAGACAGATAGTGGGTGATGTCTGTCCCCTTCTCCCAAAAACATTTTGTCAGCTCTCTACAAGGATGCATACTCCTCAGCAACTCATTCTGTAACTGATTTCAACACAGCCGTCAGGAATTCCAGAAAAGCTAACTAAAAATCAGAATGACAAAGCCTGCTGTGCCCCCAGAACCAGCCTCACCTCCAAAGGCAATCTGTAACCTAACTTCAATGTCTGGTTCAAATAAACTAACAAATGACTAACAAATAAACCAGAGAGTTTCATTAATACAATAAAGCTTTAATGAATTTACATCTGCCAAGATTTATTTGCCTGCCTGGCCTCTCAAAGTGTTTTGCTGCCTCCCTTTTTAAGTACAGAAACACTGCACACTGGTAATATATATTAAAAAAGTAATCTTCCAATTTCACATCAGGAGAAATCCATCAACAGCTTGCTACTAGTGATATACTAGAGTTAAGTGCTGTATGGAAGAATCCTTGATTAGAGCCAAAATGTGCAACTAATTTTATTTTTTTGTTAAATATAGGTCACTGCTGTTCTCTGTTTTCACTTACCAAGTGCCAAAATCCCTCTACTGTGCTCACTTTAGCATATATTGACAAAGAGACACATATGGTGTCATCAAAGCAAGTTTACAGGATGATTTGAAGAGGAACTGTCAAGCTTTGCTCTCAAAATAGACCCAAAATTGTGTGGGTTTTTTTGGTAATAAACTATACTCAACAGGTGCATGAAAACCCTGCAGAGAATTAGGGAATTCATAGTGACTGTGGTGATCTATGGGATATTATCTGCAATATTTATGAGATGCTCTGTCATTTCTGGGGTAAGATAGACTTTGCCTGAGTTTTAATAAGAAACTAAATCTGTTACACAGTCAAGTCTAGATCTCTGTTCTCTCTACTTCCCCCACTTATCTAGACCTCATTAAACACTACAAGATTGAGATCAAGATTCTGGCAATTATCCTTACATTCCAATTTCATTAGCAAGATCTACACTTTTTATAAACCAAGCAGTCAAGTGAGGATGCAGAAGTGAGAGGGGAAGAACAACTTTCAAATGCACACTTGAGTCTGAACTCTTAGTGCCTTTCCATGAAATTTGTGCTCCTGAACTTCCTATGAATGTTAAAAATTGTATCTAAACTCATTTTATCAGTTTGTGAGGACAGCTTGCTTGTGTTTGAGTTTGGGCCCAAATAAGTCAGACAATGTCAACAATTAACAAATTAAGCAGCACAGCAGGTTAAAAACCTACATTAACCTCCTTAAACTCCACATCTTACATTGTCTTTTAAGTAAAACATCTGTTTACTTCCACACTAGTGACAATCAAACTCCTTTCCCCCCCCCCCCCAAATGATAAACTTTCTGGGGACAGTGACTAATTAGAATGTTTCAAACCAGTGTGATTTAGATTTATCTTATTTTAAACTTTGCCATAAGCACAGAGGAGTAAAAAGCAATCTTAATCATCTGGAATGCAAGAAAAAGATAAGCTGCTGTTCAAAGATTGCCAGGCTCCTGAGCAAATTGTTAAACACTGGATATAGTACATTTGACTATTTCTTGCTGTTCATGCAACTGTCTTATTAGTTAGCAGAATGGTATTTTTCTCAAGGCAGGTAATGCTGAGCTTCAAGTACACATTTACCACAGAAGCAAAAGAGCTTTTGAGTTCATTTGAAGTGTCTCCAGTCTGTAACCACGCATTGCCCTGGATGCAATCTGCAGGGTTTAAATACCTGATAGTTCCTGTGGGAGAAGGGAGAGGGCTGATCAGGTGAGCCATGTTGTCTGGAATGTTTATTGTTAAGGGAGAGATCTGGGGTTGCACAGGCTTCACTGGGGACTCTGGGGCCTCCTGTTTTTCTCTCTTTTCATTGGACAGAGCTGTGAATGTTATCTTGATGTTTGTACTGGGAAACCTGAAAGTACAGCTGAAAAATAAGAAAAAAACAAAACAAATACATAAGCCACTTATTTACAGAATGTGAGGGTTTCTGCATTGAATTGCCCTTATCAAACTTGATTTAAAAATGAAATTACCTGTAACCATCTTCATTGCACAGATCACACTGAAATATTTGTATGACCACAAAAAGATCCCCAAGTAAGTGATTTTAAAATTTGGGAAGAAACACAAGCAAATACAACTCTTTGTAACAAGGGCTGTTTCTGCATTGTCTTTAAAGTCCTTGAGGTTTATCCTGATCTTGCAACTAACCCTACAAGCAGTGCTAATTTGAAGACAAAAGGCTATTATTTTATGGATGCCAAAGAATGGCTTCAGCAAATGAACAAGTAGGTCCAAGATACTAGAATTACTCAGGAGAATAAATGTTGGCAAATCTGAGGTCTGCCCAGTTTCATAGACTTCTCTAACTAAAAGACTTGGTTTCTTTTTTCTTAAAATACTTATTAATCAAACACACCTCAGTTCTAATTCTGATCATTTAGAGAGCATATTGCTATTATAGTACTATATACAAGTATCTTTTTTCAGAACTTCATTTAAGAGCCAATGTCAATAAATTGCCCATTTTCATAGATTACCAAAGACTGCATGGCCAAATTTAAAGATAAATTAACAATACACAATTGTTTAAAAACTTTGAAAACCTAGTGAATGCACCACTGAGTATTTTCCTTTCTACATCTCTGTATACAGCATTTAGAAGTTAACCAAATTAAACAGAACAAGCTATTTATAACTTCTCAGTAAATAAACAGATTGAGCAAACAAGAAACTGAATTTTCTCTCATGAAAAGCATCTATAAAAATACAGTTCAAATAACTTTACTATCTCCTCTTTCTTAAGCTGTTAGACTACACTTAGCACTAAACCCACAATTAAATTAACAAAAAGGACTTTCCAACAACACAATACCCAGAAAAGAACCTTAGAAAATGGTGGAGTTTTTCAAGTGTTTCTAGGTAGATCTAGTTTTATCAAGAAAGGCAACACCAGCATGCTGGAACAGGCCTAAGAAATGTATCTATGAACAGGAGATAGACTGTAAACAATAGTGATCACTTGTCTGGAAAAACATATTAAACAGAAGCAATGTAAGAATTGGAAGGAACACTCAGCTGTGGAGTAGCCTTAAAAACACTAACTCTCATGTGCTTTAGTTTCTATTTCTTACCATTAATCTAAGGATGTTTATAGAACAAAGGCAGCATTTGATTTTCCCTCTATTCCTCACCACATGCACCACAGAAACTCTTTCTTCCTACAACACACATCCAAGGATCAGGAAAAAGAGAAAGAACTGACAATGACCTTCCTTTTCTCTCAGGATGGACTACATCCACCTTTAACAGACAACCTATTTCTGCAGCACACTCAATGTACTAAATTAGAAACAGAATCTATGCCAAAAACCTGCACGTGTATTTCAGCAAGACAGTTAAAGAGACCAACTGCTGGGCTCTTTTTTCTTTTAAGTATCTTCAGTACAACTCATTTCTTTGCTTTTTCCAGTATAATGTATTTTCTGCTTATACTGTTTTAGTGACAATTGAAAGAAGTCTCAGCTGTTTTACTAATAATGTTTTCTAAACATTTCTCAGTTAATCAGCAATCATGACAACACTACTCAAGTGTATGCAAAGAGGGTACCCAAAGGCATCCTTCTGGCTAAAGATTCAATAAAAATCCCTGGGAGAAAGTGAACAACATGCCTGACAGAGAGAGGGCTACATGTTAGTCACCTGTTTTATGCCACTCCATACCTGTAAACTGAACTTAATGCTTTTCAGACCAAACTTACTTCAACTTAAGAAAAACATAACAAGACCTAGCTTGAAATGCTCATTCACCAGTTAGATCTCCTACTGCCTAGTAAAAAGGTTTAGTAGATAATAATGAGCAGTAAGAACAGGGACAATGCAGAACTTCACAACCCAGCACGAGTACCAGAAATGCAGAAACACATCAAATGTACATTCCACAATTCCTCCAATATTCCATCCAAATATGCCTATTAAAACATCTCCCTTCTCACACTATTGCACTACCTCCTCTGTGGGCATCTTTCCCAAAGAAGGTAAGGCTAAAGCACAGGTTTTGAAGTACAGCAGAGACATGATGCTCTCAAATGGTGATCAAGTTTGGAAGAAAAACCAACACCACCCCCACACCCAGGAGCTTAGACCAATCAATGGTACTGTACAGGATATAAACACACCAAAGAAAGTTGGATTGTATAGTCAGGAACTGTATTAAAACCTAAGGGTGCAACTGTTGGAGCTTACCACATTTGACAGGCTGAGCTTGAAGGGATGGCATTACTGAGGAAGACACAACAAGCTGGTTAGAACATGCAAACACCTGCATTTTGTCAAAAGACCACAACTGTCAATTCATTCATATTTGTAAACAGGTTTTTAAAAGAAGCCTATTTTTTATTAGCTGGAATTCAGCCAAAAACAGACTAAAGAGTGTTCTGAATCAACTGCATTAATGCAAACATATTTATTACACTTATTTCCCAAAAATCAAAGTAAGGCACATGTTCTGATTTGGTCAGAATCAAGTTAATTTTGGCATATTCTTTAGTTATACAATGAACTAAACAAAACCCACAGCACACACCCACAGTGAGAGACCTCATCAGTTAGTCTGCAGCAAGCTGAATGAGATTTTCCTCACTGCTTCATGTGTTTACAATAGTTTCATGATGTGCTACCACAGGATGGTTGCTACAGAAGAAGCTCATGTAAACAAGCCACAGGGGGAGGCAAAAGGGAGAGTGCTGCAAGCTGTGACTACCTCATCTACTCAGCCACCATTCTTCCTCTATGGGATAATGCCATTCAGAGTAGGAAATCAGACAGAGCCACCAAGACTCATCTAACCAATTCCTAAAAACAAATGTTTACAAAACATCCCTGTGTAAACAGTGAGATAATCAGAAGTGTGTTAGGTATCCAAGTGATGAAAACAAAGAGCACTATCAGCTGACATGCCAGCATTGTATTTTATGTATTACACACACCTATTCTCAGCATCCACACTTACAGAATGTTGTACTTTTGTTGATGATGAGGAGCACTGCCTTGTGCTTTCTACAGAGCATCACAAGGAAGGCCAGTGTGCAATCTAGGAAACTGCTGCAGGGGTTTTAAATCAAAATGCAACTCATGATCCTCATTATTCTTCTTTAAAAGTTCAGTCTGGGTTGACTAATGGAAAACAGGCAAGCACCAAATCATTTCAAACTGTTCCCTAGAAAACTCTTCCTATCTCTACAACTCCCAGCAAAGCACATACACCTTGATCTCAGCAGTAACTCTTGAGTTCAGCAGCTTTGTAGAGTGCCAGGTAAGTGTCTGGGGGGAAAACGTGCAAAGTCTAGTTTTGTCACATTTGTGTATGTAATGTTTTCTTACTTCTCCTTGGCAGTTTTGTCTGTACTGCAGGGAAAAGCTGATTGTACACCTGTAATTCTGCCCATATAAAAATACCTATCTGATTGAAAATGAGGAATTCTGTCCTGTCTCCATCTGGGAAGCCAGAACATAAATAGGAATTCAATTTCCTCCCTGTACATAAACCCTGCTATGACACTCAGTGCCTCACTATCCTTTGAATTACTGTTTTAACTTTTAAGAACTAAGACAGAACTTTTTCAAAAGGTGCCATGCTACTGTTCTTTCATCACCACCTCCAGATGTTACATCCAATAGATTACAGGGTCTCAGCACCAAGAATTCCTTAAGTCATGTCAGTTACAACTGCATAGTTCACTTCTTTCACATGACTATGACACTGAACAGCAGTTAAGGATCTTTCTGTATTTTAAACAGATCTAAAAGAATAACATGGTGAGAGTTTTCAAACTATCCTTACTGAGAGCCAGGTGGAGCTTCAACTTTTTACATTAAAAAGGTAAGACCCACAGAGAAGAACCCAGTCAGCATCTGGGAGGTTGCTGCTGTCTGTTTTTAACATGAACAACAATGTAACTCACACAAAGAGAAATTCAAGGTGCTTAACAGCATCTGTACCACTAACCACACCTTTCTCAGCTTAGGTTTTCTCTGACAGTACAGCAGGCTAAGATGATGGTGTTTGTACCTCCTTCTCCCCTGTTTTGATCAGTGAACTAACAAAAAAACCCCAACCTTGAAATCACTGCACTTCTAATATGGCTTCCCTTCCATGGAAGGGAGATTTAAAACTAAATCCCTTTTCTAATTCCTCTTACCTACTTACGACTCACCTCCCAACTGGTCTTTCCCCATCACTCCAATAGAAACAACCCTCACAATCCATTATTGCATTTATGCTTCTGGTAGAAGATACACACACTCTGAAGCTTCAGTCTCCAGTAAGATACTGCAGTGCACATACCTAGGCCCGATTTTGATTTGATGGTATTTTAAAAGTCAAGCAAAAACTGGGGGTTTTACATCATTCAGATAGAACTACAAAGAATTGAGTTTGGAGGTGATATCTGAAGGTCTCCTGCTAAAAGGAGGGCTAACTTTAGACCAGGTTGCTCAGGGCCTTGTCTAATCACATTTTAGAGCCTTCCGAGGATAATTCCTGTAGTTAGTCACTCCAATGGTGAAGGGTTTTTTCTTATTTGTCCAGGTATAATTTCTTGTTGTAACTTGCTACATAGGCACAGTCTGAAAATCCCCTGTGGTCTCCTGTGGCCCCTGGTGCCATAACTGTGCCCACAGCAGAGGGAGCATTAAACTCATTGCCCACGGGAAAGGGTGGGAAGTGATACCCATGTTCCTAGAATCCTTGGATGGGTAGCATGAGCTCATTAGCCTTCTGGCAGTCATCCTAGGAGAAGGACAACTCTGATTCCAAACCCGGGCAGATGGAGCTCGTTTAGCCCTGTAAGGCCTTCCATCCAAGAGAAGGACACTCTAATAAAACCTCCGTCCTAAGGACTTGGCTGCCAGCGTCCAAGCTTGCTAGGCCCTGGCAGATGAACCTTAGGACTAAAGGGTGGGTCCAGCTCTGTGCATGCTGTATCTCACCTAAAAAAATCCATAGTGCAGGCTCGAGGGTGCTATCCACTATCCTCTTTTTATCAGTGCACTTGGAAAAGGCGCTGAGGAGGAGCGTGGATGGAGCCCTCCCTGGAGCTTCGTTCGCCAAGCCTAGCCATACAATACAATACAACTTGCTACAGCTGCTCATCCTCAGACTGAGAGCCTCCAGCACAGCATAGCTCCATTTCTTCCACAACTACCCTTTAGGGAGGGGAAGATTACAATAATTAGATCCACCTTTGGGCTTCTCCAGGCTAAACAAACAAATAAATACGTCCTTTAGCCTCTCCTCAGATGCCAGTTCCCTAAGCATCAGTAGCCCTTCCCTCGCCTCTCCAGCTTGTCATCAGTTTTGTTTGTATCAAGGGCCCCAAACCACACAGTGAGAGGTCAGCCTCCATCATCACAAGGGTGGACTACTGAAACATATACAACCTCTCCCCCAGGACCCCACAATCCTCCTCTGGTGAGCAGATCTGCTCCCCACTCAGGCATTCCCACAGCCGTTACCCACCCCACATTTATCTTTGCTGAACTTCCCCAGGTTGCTGTCAGTGTCCCTCTAGATGCCAGCCCTGCTCTCCAGTGAATTAATTGTTCCCCAGCCCCAAGTAGGCATCATCTGTGCCCTGCACCGGGCACACTCTGTCCCATATCCCAGCTCAGTGACCAATAACAGCACTGACCTCAATTCTACAAGGTTACAAAGCCACTCCAGGGTACCACTTCCTCTGAGCTGCTCTACAGAACATCTGTCAATAAAATACAAGACCAGGATGACAAAAGTGGGCAATGTCTGCCTGCCCACAGAACACAGTCATCAGAAATCACAATCTGCAGGACTTCCTGCTGATGGGTAAATTGCAGTAGGAAAGAATGAGGACCACAGGTTCTTTTTTCTCCCCATTTGCTGCTTTTTAATAGGAAATTCATTATAAATTCATTCTAAATTAAACTAGATGTAGCTATTGGTTTTGAACCGATTTTTAAATAAGCGAGGCTTAGAAGGTCAGTCTGTACAAAAAATAAATAGAAGTACCATGGAGATAAAAATACCTCCAAAAGTTGGAGTACCATTACATATAATGTTGGTCTTTGTAAAGTTTGTGTATTGTGCTTTCATGTCCTGAGAAAAAGGTGCATCTCTAAGGAAAGAGCTGAGCTTGGCTCCCATCACAGACCAAACTGACACACAAAACACTATGAAACCTGTAAGAAGAGATGAACTTGGTGTCTTGGAGATACCTGAAAACATTAGCTTCTGTTAACTTGGAGGAAAGCAACAATTCCCACAACAAGGAGAAAGTGGCTGCTTCACTCAGCCTGCCCTCTTCCAAAAGAAACATAATTATGCTTGCTAACTTCCTCATCTTCTGAATTTAGTAGCAAAAGTTTTCTGATTGCTCAACACTGAACTATTCACATCCAGAAATTATTTTTAAGACCTTGGGTTGTGTTTAACTGAACTGCAGGTCAATACTGCAGCCCCACTTCCACAACAGTCACTATCTTTAGACCGAAACAGAATCAGTAAACCCAAACCTTACTAACCTGAACTGCTTCAAAGCAGAGTCAAAATTTCAAGATAACCTTGAAGTACCCAAGTTAAAAATCTGAGTTTCTAAACTAATAATGAAGGCAGATATATAAATTCATGCAAACAGTCACAATATTAAACAGTCTCCCGAAAAGTCCCAGCACTAAATGATTACTAATAAAATATAGGTTATTAGAAAAAAAACAAAAAACAACCCCCCCCATTTTTTGTAACAAGCATTTCCTTGCTTCTTTAAACACAAATACCTGCTCAGATACTTGTTTTACAATGTATTTCTAGGATTACTCTAAAAAGTGCAGCTGTAAAACTTCCTCATAGTAAGAAAAATGCTTAGAATACAGGAAATTTTATAATGGATACACTGAATAAAATGATCCAGTATCTTATACTACCAATCATCATCTTACTGTCTGAAACAGAGAACTTTCTCAAAAGGCAGTTTTTTACACAGGTGCTTGTCCATCTACCTACATGAGGTACAACCTTGTGCTCCTATTAGAAATGTTAGCTTTAGCATTACATTTCTAAGACTTTCTGCAATATTGGCAGTGGAAGACAGGAGTTTCCTTTTTTTTCTACTGACTTTTAGGGGGCAAAAAATCCAAAGTTTTTACTTCTCGAATGTATATTACAGAAACACAAAGCCCAACTCCTCTCCCAGCTTTTTAGAAGGATGTTTTTAAGGCTCTACTGCTTGCAGTTGACCACACCCTGTAGAGCAATGTGAGAAACTACCCCAGCAGGAACACAGCATCACTTCCTGCAAGTACAGGTAGACAGACATGTGTTAGGAGGGAAGCCTCCTCCCTCCTGTCTCCATGCTTTTAAACTAAGCCCTGATTTGGCTAATTTACCATAAATTTACATGCCATTATGTTTGGCCATTACCAGTCAGGATGCTTCTAGAGGTTACCCAAAAATACCCACAAACAACTGGCCTTTAATAAACGGCAGCTTTTTCCTCTGGGGAGTGAATCATGACCTCATGCATGTTTCCCTCAATTCTCTGTATCCTTTCCAATTGATTTCTGTTGAGCAAAAATCAATAGTTGCAAAGCATGTCCTCCACAGAGAAGGTGAGGGCTAGGAACAAAACACTCCCAGCTTTATCAAACAGCAATTAAGATTTGTTTGTTCTGAACACTGGGCATGCTTTGCACAAGTATTTGTGGAGTTTTTTTCAGGTGTGCCATCACTCTCTACACACAAAGCAGTATGGAAAAACACCCTAAAGAAAAAAGATCACTGTCCTACACTATACACTCAGCTAGCTTAAATTCAGAAGTCAACATCAATGTGTCAGAAGTGCTAAAATATTGTTGTAGCTTCATATTAATTCAAGTTGGTCAACAAAACACTTCACAAATGGAAAGCAAAGGCTGGAAATACAATCTGGTTGTGTGTAATGGCTCTCCCTCAGGAAACCTAGCTTACATACTTCCACTCTTCCTGTTTTAGCAAGTGCATAAGGAGTATGCAAAAATTGTTGCTATTCATTACAGGAATGATGCTAAACTGCTTTCAGAAGGATCTGGAACAAGCCTGGCTGTGTCAAAAACTGATTCTATGACAACAGAATATTGATGACAACAAGAACATTCCTGAACCACTAGCAGCAAATACAAACTGAGGAATAAACACATATTCTTCTTTGAGAGGATGTTCAATTCCTCCTTCCCACTTCAGAAGCTGACTTCGTAAGAAACAATGCATTTTTAACCCTATGTTCACCACAATTTCTCTAAAGGGCATTTAACAGTGGAGACTGAAAAAAGACATGTCCTGAAGTAGTTCAACTACAGCAAATTTTGCTGCAAATGTAAAAGACTCTATTAACAATTTAAAGCTGATCTCACACACACCCCCCTGCATTATTATGCTACAGAAACAAGCATTCACAAAAGTGCTAGCACAGATTGTCAAAGGTTCTGGGTTTAGCAGCCAGACATCCTATTTCTTTATACACCGCTCACACAAACATTGGTATTGATTAGCAGCAAAAAACATTTAGATTATCCTACAGTCATGAAAATGTACTCCAGTTGATTAAAAATACTATCTCAAAATCACCAATTCTCACTGCATTCTCCTCTTTTCTGGTAAAATATTTAAACCAGCAAGAAAAAGAAAAAAAAACCAACAAAACAAATCAAAACCTAAAGAAATTCAATACAGTAGCCCTGCACAGGCTGCAGGAACTGAGAAAGAAACTGGCCTGCAGGCAAGAATGTAGGCAGCAGTTACTGTAGAAACCAAGCTCTTCGTTGCTTTTCTCTCAGCAAAAGAAAGACACAAAAGAGCTGGAAAACAGCGATCGATGGGAAGCAGCTTATAAAGCTGCTTGTCACATCTGCTGCAGGAAAACCAGACACTAATTCATTAAAACTGCTCATGTAATGCCTCTGGAATTTGAGGCTCCCCAGCTTGTGAATACAAAAGAAACTCCGCCTATGGAAACACTGTATTTTGGGGTATTTAGCATCTCTGTACACAAAAGCCATATGCAGAGTCAGGTTGTGTGGTCTCTATCCCTAAATATCCTTCTGAAGTATAAAAACAAATCAAAATGGGTCCAAAAGACTGTGTGCCTCTGTCTGCCAAATTTCAAATAGCTATTTTGAGTCCCAACAGAGCATACATAACTCTATAATACAATAGCTTCCTGTTTCAAAACAGAAACAAAACACTTGCAACAGGAAAGCAAAAATCAATCCTCATTTCTTCTTCCTTCCAGAGAACTGCAGTTAACAGTGGTTTCCTACTATCAAACAGGCAAGCTCAAAATTTCAGGACAGCAAACACCATTCAAAAACTTTTCATAGAGCACATGATTTACAATCAGAGCTGAGCTGAAGCAGACAAACCAAACCCACTACATCCTTTATTACCAAAGTTAGCTAGTTGCAGAGGTGCCTGGCATTTCTCCCTCAGTTGTGGGGACACAGAAGTTCACAGGGAAACACTGATGTTAGAATAATATTATTCAGTGCTAAATCAAAAGCAATCAGCAAACCAAACAAACTGCTTAGAGCCAAACATACAACACTTGGCATTTTACTCTCCCTTACAGTTAGGAGGGGGAAGTACAGTGAACAAGTGCTGTCATGGTGTCATGATGCATGCATAAGCATAAAAAAGCACTTATGACTCACACATTACTTTAGTAACAAATGACTTAATTTATTACCTCATCAGAGACCTACATTCTATTGCAAGATGATGCCAAAACTCCCTCATCATTAACAAAAGAACTGCTACCCAGAGGCAAAGCTTCACAGAAAACAGATTATTCCTGACTCAAGGAAGCAAAGTTTATTTTAGATGGGCTTTTCAAGACAGAACTCTGCTTTCAAGAGCAGAGCAGTCCTTTATTTCACACAGAAATCCATGACTAACTCAGGCCATTGACGAGTGACAAAACCTGCTTCCTACCAACTCTGATTCTGAGTAGACAGCAGTGTTTTATTTCCCCCTTAAATCTGCCTGTCTGGTCACAGAACAGACTTTTTCAGACTCTCCAAAAGCTATGGGCATTAAATAAATTTCACAATTACCCACCTAAAGCTGTTTGTCTCCCAAGGGCCATTCCATACTTGCTTCACTTGGGTGATACTGCTGGGCTAGCTATCTCAACAGAAATCAAGATTTTAATATTGTATTCTAAGATTCAATTTTTTTTACCAGATGTACTGTGCAGAATGTTTCTTCAAACCACTTCTCAATTTTTCTTCTCTTTGCAAATTCCTGTAACTTTCCTTGTGAAGATGCAGACTCTCAGAGAGAAGTTTTATATGCATGAACTGCTCCACAGCATTATATAAACTTACTTTTCTTAATCACTGTGTGGGCACTCAAGAACCAATCAAGACCCCAAGAAGTCTGAAAGGCTGCAAAGCAAATCAACTATTGAATCCACAACAAACAAGTTGTTATTGGGAAAATATTCCTCAAAAAGCACTCCTCCACAGCTATTCTTCCAAGGCTATGCCAAGTTCTCAAATTGTGAGCTGTTGGAAGGGGCAGCACAGACGTGCAGAATGATAGAATAAAAACAAGACATATGATTTAACAAGTCAGATAGTCACACAAGTGGAAATTTGTCCAGTAAAAAAAAACAGACTAAATAAAAGTCTTCATGAAAGTATATGTTAACCATTGTCACTGTACTGATAAAGGAACAACAGTATAGAGAAGGAAAGGGTACAGTATGCAAGCATGAAGCATGGAATTAACTTCTGCAAGCACTAAAGCTAACATTTCCAATAGGAGCATAAGGTTGTACCTCATGGAGGTAGATGAACAAGCACCTGTATAAAACATTGCCTTTTGTGAAAGTTCTCTCTGTTTCAGACAATGAGAAAATAATTATAATCTGATTAGTAGTATAATCTACTGGATGACTTTTTTTCAGGAGAGGCTGAGGGAACTGGGGTTGGTTAGTCTGAAGAGGAAGAGGCTCAGGGGAGACCTTCTGTCTCTCTCTCCAGCTCCCTGAAAGGACAGGCTGGAACCAGGCACGGTTGGTCTCTTCTTCCAGGTTACTAGTGATAGGACAAGAGGAAACGGCCTCAAGTTGCACCAAGAGAGGTTTAGATTGGATGTTAGGAAAGATTTCTTCACAGAGTCGTTAAGCATGGGAACAGGCTGCCCAGGGAAGTGGTGGAGTCACCATCCCTGGAGGGCTTCAAATGATGTTATACTTAGTGGGCATGGTGGTGGTAGGTTGACAGTGGGATTTGATGATCTTAGAGGTCTTTACCAACTTTAATGATTCTAAGTAAAACCATCAAGACTCCCTAATTTAAAAGTCATACAGTATTTAATATATAAGAGACCATTTCATCATGCAACTGTTGTACCACTCCCTTCCAAAGATTGAAACTTGAACTACCACTGAACAATCAGCCTCCAGAAGTTACTAGTCATCAAAGGAAGTGCAGAACTCTGTAAATAAGAGTGTGTATCTAATGCTTTTCAACATCATAAAGTTTGGTTAACTTTGGAACTTTCAGCCTGACTTTCAGCTTGATCTGTTTTCACTGTAGATACTGCTGAAAGAATGGGTTATGACTTCAGTCAAGCATTCCTCCCCAAATGCCTAGTGCTCTGAAGATGTACACACACCAGAAACTACACTAGGAATAAAACTTGTCAGAGTAATGGCAATTGTGTGTCATGTATTACTAAACAGCTACTGCATTGCTGTTCCCATTGTCACTACTTTCAAGGCCTCAACTACAATCACACACACACTGCTCTCCATTTCTGCAACACCTGCCATTAGAAACCACTGAAATCCTGACCCCACCTCAGCACACCACACTAGATCCAGCCTGCTCTGCACTCCTAGGCACACAACAGTTTAAGGATAGCAGCATTCACACAGAACAATGTACATAAGAAAGGCTGGAGCACTGGCAAAACCTGGTGCAACAGTCCTCAGAGACAGGGAGAGGGGAGGGGAGGCACAGCAGAAAGGGAGAGAACTAGGGTGTTTGCACTGCAGACAAAGTAAAGCCAGTTCAAAAACCAACAGATCTATTTTAAAAGGTAAGCCATAGCTCTTGATAGAAAGTGCCAGCACTCTGAGTTAACGACTGCAGTATTTCAATCAGTTTGTTGCACAGGAGTAGCTGCTTGAAGAGCAAAGTAGTAGTGGCTGTGAAGCTTACATGGCAAAAAGTAAAACAGGCACATATATCTTAAGTAATATATCACATCCTCCCAAACAGAGCTAAAGGAATTTTCTTATCACCAGACCTTTACTACAACACGAAAACTGCACAACAAAAGCATAAATTCCAATTAAAACCTATACAGTTAATGTGAAGATAAGCTACACAAACCTCATTTCCTGTGTATCTATGAACAGGATTTTTCCCCCATTATCAAACAGAAAAAAATTCAGAACAGTATTTAAAGTTATTTGAAAAACAAAGAAAAAGTTTAAATGGATAGCCTAGATATTGAGAACTATCTGGGGAAAAAGAATTCCTTTAGAAACATGTCTGTCACCTGTACTAGTGCAGAACAACCTGCAAATATCCCAGCACCACACAGCTGGAGATGCTGCAAAATCAAAGAGCATGTCCTACCTGCTTGCAATGTTGACTGAATTACTTTAACTTTGATTATCTATGTTATACCTGCTACTTTTAGTTAACTATATTCCTGCACTGCCTCATAGCAGTGTAACAAAATTTCAAGAACTTTCACTGGCCAAAAAAAGCTAGATTACTTCCCCCCCCCCCAATAAACAAACTGTTTTGGCAGGGGAAATACATGGAAGCACTGTCTTTTCTTCTTGTTTCTTGTCCTACCTAAATGAAGAGCACTGCTGTACACTATTCAACTTGAATTTACTTTAACTGCACTCCAACAGACAGAGTTGACAATAGCTGGATCAATCCCACCCAACAGAAATACTCCATGGAGGGTAATGACAAAAAGCAATCAGTTTGGCTGTGTGAACCAAACCCAATCTGAAGCTTCCTGATGCTAAACCAACAATATCTTGAGAGTGGTTTCTTTTGGTTTAGTTTCACATTCCATAGCTTTTTTTTTTGTTATTGTTCTGTAATTTCACTTTTCCAGACTATTAAATTTTCTAAAACCAGAACATGAAAATGGCAAGAACTGGTCCCAGTACAGAAAATACTGTTGCACTGTACATCCCCCTGCTTTAAACTCTGCTCCTTTGTGAGGTGTGCGAGAACCAAACTAGCTTTGAAGGTAGTAACTGACACAATAGTAACCAAAGTCTTCCAGAATCAAAATTAATGTTGATTTCAGTCATCTCATTCTCTTCTGTAGCCAAACAGATACAGTTAAGTTAGTTGCAGCTTTGAAATACTGAAAAAAAAAAATCAAACTGCGATCAAGTCTAAAGATTCTTGTAGAGCTACTCAGAAAAACATTCTACTCAACTGCTCAAACAACTAAACTTCCCTAGATGAGCAGAAATTTGCAGATCTTCCCTAGATATATATATACACACATATATTTGCAAAGCATTCCTACATACATATATCTAAAAAGCAGTGTGTCTTACTTTCCCCTCCCCAAAAAAGCCAGTGACACTTGTTGAAGTCAGGTTCCCCTCTTAGCAGCTGAGCATTGTTCTTCCCTCAAAATTGTTATGTAAAAAAATCCAAATGATCAGGCCAAAACTCCACACCTTCCCCTCCCCACAGATCTACCTGCTGGACTTTCCCTGGATCAGAAAACCATTTGCTGTTACTATTAAATTCCTGCCATGCACAAATACTGACTGCTATAAAATACTCAATTTCTGCAGGGAAACTGGACTGCAATGACAATTCATCAGTCATGTGACTTCTTCCCAAAATTCCACTGCAGAATCCACTTGGATAGCAAAGCTGCAAAGGAGTTGCATGCCATTATATAAAAAAAAAGAACTGCATTTTCACAGGACTTAAATGAACATGTTTCCACATAGACTCACAACCCAACCAATATTGGAAAGATTCAGATTTTCTGAAAGCTCCATTCTGTTGAGATGAAGTGCTAATCCCTAGAGACAGAAAATGCTTCCTTACTGCCACATGTGTGAGGCATTATGATGTGCTTCCTTCAAAAATGACCAAAAAAAAATGATCCCAAGAATATCTCTCTTTTAAATCCATATGTTAGTACAGGAAGCACCACTGAAATCTGGCATTTACTGTAACATTCAAGGTGGTCTCTAAGTTAAAGTTATCAAACACAGAAGTAGCAACAAATAATACTATATATTTGGAACTCATTTCCTTCATCTTTAACTCATACATCAAATTATTTCATGATTTTGGAAACAACCATCTGGGAAAGGAAAAGACTAGTGTTTCTGGTTCTAAATTCTACTTTAAAAAAATGAAGCAAAAATGGAGATGAGAAGAAAGATTGAAACATGAAGATCTAAGAGACATTTTAACAATCTTGGGTGGCATGACCATAGCCTTATCCTATACTTTAACAATATAGATCATTTTCCAGTATATAGAGAACAATGTGCAGGCTCTAAATCAGCAAATGTAAAAACTAAGATAACAGACACTTCAGATGACTAAAAACAATCTGTATAAAACTATGGAGTTTAACATCCTTCTCCCTCTCCCCCAAAAATCCAGATTTCCCCCACCCCCATATTACAAGTTTTTCATGAAATGTTAACTTTAATGCTCAAGCCTGTTTGTCATGGCTTTTAGAGATTTTAAATGACACTCCTCTAATTGCCATCAGGAAGACCTTAAAAGCTCTAATTAGTTCAGTTACCAAATTATATCTTACAATCAGTTTTGCTCTCTCTCTCCTGAGAAAACAACAGTCAATTTGTGTGAGTGTCCCAAGAATCAGTGACTTTTCTGTAAGAGCTGTAAAGGCAATGAGACAGAACACCAGCACCTGACACAGAAAGTTTGAAGTGGAATATAAAATCCTTTAACTCCTCATTGCTGCTCAAGAACACAGAACATAAAGCTTAACAGAGACTACCAGAAACTAGTTATCAAATCTCTGTGTCTGAAGATAGTTCTGCAGTGAAGTGTAAAATGAGGACCATTAATCATACCAACATTCTGGAAACTACTAAAACTGGTTCAAGCACAGCTTTGTTGCTTTTCCAGTCCAACTTCTTGGTCCACAGTGGTCACCTTTTACTTTATTTGGGTTTTTTTCTTCTTCTTTTGAGGTATGTGGATAGTATTTTTGACTATGAACTTTCTCTCCTCACAGAAGCAGTGTCCAGAAACACCATGTTCCTTTTCTGCACGCGGAGGAGGAGGCCAGGGACTACTCTGCTGTGTGCAGGGCTTTTTAGGCCCCTCAGTCAGCTGATCCAGATCACTAATACAGCACCAAACTTAACCAGGAAAACAGAAAGAAGAGAAGAATATCCTCTGAGGCTAGTGAAAGAACCAGCTAACAAGGGACCCAGTGGTGCCAGAGCCAGTGTAATTGTGGGTGGCTGGACCAATGGAATCAAAAACATGACCAAGGGCATTCTTCAAGGGCAGAGAACTTCTACATCAGCAAAAATGCTGACAGAACTGCTGCATAAGACCCTGTGAAGACACTTTATCAATCTTACTAAATCTTCCCTTCTGGTAATGGAAGAAGCTGCACGTCTGACTTGACAGGAAAGTAATCCTGAGCCTGCCTCTCTTTCTCTTCCAAGGGATTGTTTTTCAGGCCTAACAGTAAGCTCATCTGACTGGAGCACACAAGGTAAACACCAGAGCTAACACACAGGACAGAACAGGATGCTTCTTTCAGCTTTAACTCCCCATTAGCTGGTTTTAATTAGCCCTGAAATTAGAGGGTTAGTTACAGTTTCTCTTCATGGTCTGAATCTTACATAGACAGGTATGCTTAAAGTGAAAGTGTTGTTCATGTTTTAATAAAACTGTGCTACTGTATAAATCTAATGTGAAGAATAAAAAAAATCCCTTTTAAAAACAGGAGCAATCAGAAAGATACTTTCAATAACTGCAAATGCTTGAAGAATAAAGTTTGCCAATACACTTAACATGAGAAGCAAAAGCCTTCTGTAACTGTGTATCCTTTAACTCAATGCACTCTCAGGAGAAGACTGAATGAAGGGAATAAGCCATACCAAGAAGTAAGCAATATAAGCATGATACCTGCAGCACAAAGAAAAATACACAGCATGAGGCATTCTGAAAAGTTCACCAAGTCAAATTATTTTTGTGAAATATAATAAAATAATACTCCCTAACATCATACAAAAGGCACTTGAAAGGTGCAATATTTGTATGTACACTGAAGTTTTATTTACTATTGTTCCTCAGTACTCCCCAGACTGTCAGTGTGGGTCAGTGCTCACTCAGATGTTTTGTACTAGAATCCACAGCACAAAGTTGCTGCAAATGAAATGTCACAAACAGTTTGTGAACTTGAGCTGTGATCAAAAATTATTTCAAAGATCAGAACGGGCTTACTGAATGTACACTCAACACCATTTATCTAACCAAAGATGCCAAGGGATGAGAGGAAAAACCCTGCCATTTCACAGATGCTGAACCTCAATGGTAAAATAAAACTCACACGAAGAGGAGGCATCACAGCTAGCTAATGAATATAGACCAAGTCCCAAAAGATTAAGTATAAGGTCATTTTATCTCTCAGTTTCAGGCTGAAAATATTCAGAGTGGTCTCCACAATTTCTGTGACACTGCCACAGGAGATACCAAGGAACATTTCCTAAAAGAACTAACACAGCAGAAAATTTCAGAAACAGAATCAACAGCAACAGTAGAAAAGTGAGAAAGAAGGAAAAAAAAAAAAGGAACAAAAGGCTCAATGCTTGACACTGGCAGAGCGGGGGAAAAAACCTCTCAAAAACAAACATCTTGGCACACAAGCTAAATAACTCATGGCATATGCTGTGCTGGTCATACATTCAGTATATGTTATTGGCACCATTCAGCAGCATGTTCCATGGTGTAATAGCTTAAACATTTCAATCTGAAGCACACTGTCTTCAGGGAGGACATGAGCTGGGCAGCTCTGCTGAAACACATGCCATTCCAAAGGAATACATGCTCAGCTTGGCTTGCAGGTTAGTTCTCCATACTCTAAACAATGCTTTGCTTTGAACAGTTTATATTAAATACAACCAGTGGTGTTGTGAAGCAACTTTTAAAGCCAGTAGCCTCAGTTTATGTAAGATTATATGAAAGGACTATTATAGTACCTGTGACTCTTAGAGGTAACTTTCTGTGTGGATTCATATTAGAGATTAGATGTGCAAGCATTTAACCTTCACAACAGGAACATTCTTTGAAGTTGTGCACAACTTCTCTACACGTGCACCATCTCAAACACAGCAACACATAACACGATGCAGCCCAGTGCCCAGATGACAATGAAATGCAATGGTGTAGTTTTAAGACTCCAAAACATAGGGGGGTGGGGGAACCAATTTCAACTGGGAGTTCAAACATGCAACTTCAAACCCCTGCTCTCTGCAGCAGCCAGCTCTGCCTCCCCACTCTACAGGCATTGCCTTTTCAGTCACAGTTACACCAAGACAGTTGCTTCCAGTGCTGACACAGTGATCATTAGAGAAAGGCTCAGCACCTCACTAGTGCATGCTAATTACTGACTATATCATCCCTTTCTGCATCCAAACCAGTGGCTGTGATTAGGTCCATTTACTTCATTTTAAATCCCCATCCTGCAGTATTTTCATTTTAAATTCCCTAGAGTTATTTCTCCTTCCTTTATATTTTTGTAGTAAAATCATTACCTGCACAAGTCAACTCTTGTCTCCATTCAGAACATCTTTAAGAGGGTTATTTTTATGACTTAAAGTTAGTGTGAAAAACAAGTAACTAAGGACCTTTTGGATTTAAAAATAAAAGTCTCCTTCACTCAGTGAGAAACTTTATCAGCCCAACTTCTTGCTCTCTGTATCAGACACTGGCTGTATGTTCTCAGTCAGCAATAGAGCTACTACAAAACATCTCTATAAAATTACAGTCACATACATGCTCTTTAAATCTCTTGGGGAAAGTTTGAAGAAGTAGCCACCACAAAGACAGAATAATCCTAAGTAGGACAAAACTGCATTATTGTAACACATCCAGCAACCAACACTTCCTTAATCAGAGCCCAGGGATCTCCAAGTTAAAATGCAATGTCACTGCAACAGGCACCCAACCCCCCTGGTACTTACCTATATTTATCTGAAACCAATTAACCCTCAACTACTCAGACCTTCAAGAGAAAAAAATTAACTGGAAGAAGAAGAAAATCACCCAATCCTCCTAATATTGTATGTTGCAAAAAGAAAAAGATGCAGACACAAGAGTTCACCCTGGAGATAAGGCATTTCAGTACAAGAATGGAATCAAAGTAGAGTGAAAATCACCAAAAATACATCCTGCCTTCTCAAGTCTCCTCAAACAAAGAGAGGATTGGGCAACACATTTCTACATTGCCATCTCACGTCTTCATTTCCACAACTGCAGGGGTTTTTCTTCATTTCAGAAACTGCAGAAGAGCTGCATTTTTACAACCAACATTTCCAACTAACTACCAAATTCAGTTCCTCAGAAACACCTTCTCCAGTCTCTTCTCCCTGTCCACTATCCTCTTATTTCTCCAGTTAGCAAAAAATCACACTCTTTCACAGTATTGCTATTTTGTATTCTATATAACCATACCTTTAAGATTTTCAGGTGAAGTTCAATTGTTTTATGGCACACTTTTCAGCTTCCTTCCAGCTAATACAAAGAACACACATACACAAATATGAGTAACGTTTTCTTCAGCTACTACTAAGGCAAAACAACTAACACACTAACTTTAAACTTAAAACTTCCATGGAAATTTATTTCATCCTTCGCAATGATGGCTGAATTATTCACATTTACAAGTTTTTGGGTTTTTTTTCCTCGTGGTTTGCATGTTTCTTGTCTTTAAAGGCTTCATTCACAAGTTTTGGGGTTTCTGTTCCTCCTGGTTTGCATGTTCCTTTTCTTTAAAGGCTTAAAAACACCCATTTTCCTGATAACCTTAGATAATAGTGAATAACCTCTCATAAGAATCCTGGGTACTTAACAGCCCACAGCAGACCAAACTTATTTATAGTTAAGTAGCAAGCTGGGGTTAGTAGTGATCTCTTCCAGGCTCAACAATCTTCCACCCTCAGAATAACCACACCATAAAATAAGCAGGGTTATTTCACTACTAAGAGAAAAGTAAACATTTGTGTACTAGGGTGTGCTTGCAGCTGACTGCTCTGGCAGCAGTCAGTACTGCAGCAGACAGTAAAAGCTATTCACAACAGACCAAAATTCATCACACAAACATAAAACCTTGATCATAAATTGCTTTCAGAATTTAACTTGCATCTTTAGAACAGAGACAGATGGAAGGATCTGAATTCTTCTCCCAATTGTGCATGAGGTTTCCCATTTCATCTTCAGACTTTAAAGTCTTTAAACTTTATTACTGCCAAATATTTCTATCTGAAACAGGTACTATTGCCTATATCCTATGAGGCAGTTAAGGAATGACAATTGTATGACAAAAAAGCACCTTAGCCCACAGAAGAAGCCTCAAAACAAAAAAGCTAAGGAAACTGTTTTTAAAAGAAGTTCTAACAGAATTCTGGGTGAAGAAACTTTTGTTGCAGAGAGCCTGGGCATTCACAGGATTGGATATTAAAGCAAAGATGACAAGTAAAAATGAAACACTTGTAGAAAAGCCTGCTTTGTTGTCAACTTGTTGCTCACTGTTACCTCCATCTCACCCCATTCCTCTGCTTAAACACTCACACAAACTCATCCAGTTCAATCAGCTCACAAGTTCTGGTCACTATGTGATTCTGCCTGAAGCCAGCAGTTCTTCAGGAGGAAAGAAAAAAGAATGGATGCAGCTAGACAAGAAGTAACAGAACAGGCAAGAAAACATACAGCTTTGTACCATTCATGAACTGCAGAAAGTTATTTTGTCTTGCCAGAGTTAAGGCATTTGAGCACTGTTAAACGGTTCTGGAATTTGCTGATAACAGACTTGTTGCATTTCTCAGCTTTAGGGACAGATCAGTATCAGGAAAAGATTTTAAAAAGAAAGGCCTGAATTTCAATTCCAGAGGATAAAAACAACTGAAGTTCTATTGTGGTTTTTACCTATTGCATCTCTTTCTGTGTTGTTAAACCTACCTGTCATCTGAACATTTCAACTGACACACACACACACACACACTGTAGTTCCTAGCTCCAAAATGTTTGTGGTGATTAGCAATACCTAGAAAGCTGAATGAATAATCCTATAATCAACCACAAACTGTGGAGCCCACCCTAAACTTAGAATTCAGTTCTGCCTTTATTTCAGAACCATCTTCAGAGCAGAGGGTTACAGCTTGAACTGCTGCATTTATTCTTCAACTCAGTGATGTAACTCCAAAAGCACTGCCAGGAAAAGGTTGTACTCTAACCCCTGAATATATCACTTGGAAGCAGGACTGCATGAGGATGAATTTCATCATTCTATGAGAATCTTATTACCCAGTCTAGTCATTTTAATAAAGTTACTTAAGAATACATTGCACACTTGTCAAAGCAATGTTTTGGTATCATCTGAATGGCATAACAGTTTATCCTCTGGCTTGCAGTGCCTAATGCTACTAAAAAGCTAATATGTTTAGTAAGATGAAAGGGCAGAAAGGACCAAAGCCAACAACAACCTCTACCCAATAAAAAAAACACATCCTGGGTCATATCTACACACACAAAAGTACTTCACTTGGTTACCCCAAAACAGATGTATCAACCAATGACCATGTAAGACAGACCAGACAGCAAACCTAGTAGAAATCTTATCAGAACCTAACACAGCCACACCCACAATATTCAAAGGTGTAAGGAAAGGAAATAACTTGCTTCCTTTAACACATCTTTGCTCTATCAATACATTACTTCATGCTTACAACTGTGGAAGTTATAAACCAGAAAGGTTTTTACCATTTTCTTCAAAATGTGATTTTTTTTCAGGCACATGAGAGAATTCTGCACTAACTCTAGTCAGTCACCTGTCTTACAGGTCGAGAAGTCTCCTTTCTGAGCTAAAAGGGCTTTGGGGGGGAACTACCAACAGAGCCAAAGCAACAGCTTTAAGAGCCATCTACCTCCACTATATCCTTGATGTTCTACTACTTCCCCCAGAGCTTCTGACTTCCCTAGCTTGCAATATGCCTAAACCACCAACTGAAATAATGATCCATGGAGCAGAGTCTGCCCTTAAGCAGGAGACACAATGATTTAGCACATGGAGTGAAGACTATACTTTTAATTCTTGTCCTCTGCTACGAGATGATCCACAGCCAAGAACTTGCACCCCTTTCTCTCTAGTGGTTTTCTCTATGTATTCTCATGTATGCAGAGGTTTTTAAAAAGGCCAGGAAGTGCATATTAACTAAAGGTATGACAAATTGAGTCATCTCAGCATTCAGTCTACTTAAGATTCATGGACTTTTTATTACTTTTCAATTTAAATACTTAGCATACCCCTTTATCAAAAAACAGGCTGGCTCAAGAATTCTGAGAAATTGAACATTTTTATATTACATTGCAAGTGCTTTTTTTCAATAAACCAGAATTATTTTTGGCCTTCTCCTCTCCTGTTTTGAATCTTTCTTCTCCTTTCCATGTTTATTTCACAGAGCATAACAGCTCTTAACACTGCAATTCCTTAATGTAGGATTCCACAAGACACAGCAAGCTGACTGTTGCCCAAAGTCTGTGCAACCATGAACTTCGTGCCAGCTCCACTGCTTGCCAGGTCTCTCTGTGAGCCACTTCAATGCAACAGAAAACCACCCAAAAATAGCAGAAAAAAGCAGACATCAGCGGCTCACAGAGTATCTGATGAGCTTCAAGGCCAGCATAACCTGCAGTCAGGAGCACTGCAGAAAACATGGCCTTTTGCTCCCATGCTCTGTCTCAGCAGCAGTGAAACACTGTATCAGGCTCTGCTTTCATGAGTACCTGCGCTAGGGTTCTGAAAAGTGAGATCCCAGATTACTCTCAACCACATTTTGCTAATTAAATATCAAAGTCAGAGCCTTCTTGCATTCTGTAAGGATAATAATTGTACTACTTCTCAGTCTCAGTTCTTAAACGTGAGACGATCTTCAACTTTTTCCAGTCTTTTTTCAAGCCTCCCGGCAAACCTTTTTATTTCTGCTCACACAGCTACAACCACCACTGATGTCCTGTCCATATCCTAAGGCAAACCACACTGGCCTATGTCCTCATCTTTCCCATGCAGTAACTGAATCTCCTCTTTCAGTTTTCTAATCTGTACAAGACGTTGCTAAAATTATTCTCTTTACAATTATTCTTACAGGTTTTTTTGCTTGCTTGAATGATCAGCTTGTCCTGGTTCAAATCTGAACTTATCCCCACACAGAATTTTGTATGAGTACATTCACACTTGTCTAAGCCTTACACTTTTAAACCTTATTGAAGTCTCTGTCTCCCCTCATTGCTTCCCAGGCCTTCTTCACCCATCTGGAGAGACCAGAAGACAGCAGTATCACCTATAGAGGGAAATTATGTTCTTAAGAGTAAGCTTCCATCATTTCTACTGTCCAGCTACTTTCTCTGTGTGTCTACTCCAGTAAGACTGTAACCAACAAATCTGCCTACTACTAAAGTATATACTATGTGTATATGCCTTGTCTGCTCAAAGCAATTCTGCCTACAACACCCAAATACATCCATAAGACAATACAAAGTGATAAATCACTTTTTTCATGTATTCTCAGTCTAAGAAAAAAAACCCAAAAAAACAAACAAAAAACAACATCAAAACCAAACCCCCAGCTAATTATGCATTTGTATCTTCATATGTAAATCAGATTTTCACCTTACATGTAGTTAAACAATGTATTGTGCACTGGGCTAATATCAACATTTCAGGTATACTGTTTTGAGGAAACTGATGCTTCAATGGAAGTTAAACTGCCTTTTCCCAGCTGTGACAGGAAAAAAGGGAAGGGGAAAAAATGGTCAAAATAAAGAACAGGGTAAACAAATGATCTGCTGCCATACTGCAATGTGCCAGCAAAAATTAGAAAAGCAACTTCTACCAACATATCAGTTCATCCACAAAACCTCTGAACCAAAACCACACATTCATCTTCATTTCTTTAAGAGATTTAGAAAAGCTGAATTTAATTACAGTACAAGGTGTAAATACATTTCCTATCACATGCCAGCCTGACTGCTTATCAACATGAGAACTAAGAAGCTTATACTTCATGAGCTATAGCTAAGGCTTCTTTGAAGAAGACGACCTTCTGAAGGCTCACTGCATATACAGAAATTCCCTCTGAATCCTTACAGTGCACTCCAGTATGAAGACTAAGATGCTAATGAACAAAAGCATCCAAATCGTTTGCATGCAAGAGCACTGCTGGGAAGTGTAAACAAACAAATGCTGACTGGATGTTTGAAGCAATTTGAATTAAAACTCAAGCCAAGTACTGACTCCTTGTTAAAACACATAATAAAAAAGTTACTTGCTAGAACACAATGAAGATTGCTAAAAAAGGACTTTCAGAGGAAATAAAGGCTGAACAGCTAAGAAGCTTCACCTTCTTGAACCTCTTCTAGCCCTAAGCCATGAAATTTCATCCACCCAGACCTCTATGGCAGCTAATTACCAGGTCTGACTACAGCAAGGTTTATTTTTTGCTCCAATCACCTTTTCCTAGAATGTATCCATTGCTGATCAGCTGCAGGTGGTTAGAGATATCACCATTAGTAGTAGCAAGCTGTTCCAACTCTGTTAAGAACACACTCTTGGTTCAAACCCTGAGAGTTTGGCTCACAGCTTCTGGGGTTTCATAGCTGTGCATGATCCCTTAGCAAGCATTTCAATACTCTTAATTCACCCCCATGAAAGTGTATATGCACCAACCTAGCCATCTTCCACTTCCTTCTGGTAAGACAAACACACTGAATTCCTTAGGTTCCCCATTATATCCAGCCTTTAATTCTTTTTAGCAATCATCCCCTTAAACCCCTGCAGTTCTACACTATTATTTTAACATGGACATTGATTCCAGAACCACATGAAGTTCCAGCACCTCTCTGTACTCCCTGATGCAGTTCTCCTATTTCCACACAACCATCACATCACTCTACTTTGAAACATCATCTCAATAGAGGCATCTAATGATTTCTCTGCACCTGGCTCAGGACACCCCAGGCTGGGGGATGAATGGATTGACAGCAGCCCTGCAGAGAAGAACTTAGGGGTTCTTGTGGGTGAAAAGCTGGATGTGACCCAAGAGTGTGCACTCTCAGCCCAGAAGCCAACTGCATCCTAGGCAGCATCAAAAGCAGTGTGACCAGCAGGTTGAGGGAGGGGATTCTGCCCCTCTGCACTGCTCTGGTGAAATCTCACTTGCAGTGCTGGGTCCAGCTCCAGAGTCCTCAGGACAGGAAAGACATAAACCTGTTGGAGAGGCTCCAGATGAGGCCACAGAACTGATCTGAGGGCTGAAACACAGAATCACAGAAGCATTAAGGTTGGAAGAGGCCTCTAAGATCATCAAGTCCAACCATCTACCTATCACTACCCTGCCACTAACACCTCTGCTATGAGAACAGGCTGAGAGAGTTGGAGTTGTTGGAGTTGGAGTTTGGCCTGGAGAAGACAAGGGTCCAAGGAGATCACAGAACCACAGAATTGTCAGGGTTGGCAGGGACCTTAAAGCTCCTCTAGCCCCAACCCCCCTGCCCTGGGCAGGGACACCTGGCACTAGAGCAGCTTGCTCCCAGCCCCAGCCAGCCTGGCCTGCAACACTGCCAGGGCTGGGGCTGCCACCACCTCTCTGGGCAACCTGGCACAGTGGCTCAGCACCCTCCTGGGCAACAACTTCCTCCTAATATCCAACCTAAATCTACCCTCCTCCAGCTTCTGTCCATAGATCTTACTGCAGCCTTTCATTCAGTACTTACAAGGAGCTTATAAGAAAGGTGGGGACAGACTTTTCAGCAGGGCCTGCTGTGACAGGACAAGGGGTGATGGTTTAGAACTAAAAGAGATTCAGAATAGATAGAAGAAATAATTTTTTTTATACTAGGGTGATGAAACACTGGGATAGGTTGCCCAGAGAGACAGCAGATGCACCCTATCAGACACATTCCAGGTCAGGTTGTCTGGGGCTCTAAGCAACCTGATCTAGTTGAAGATGTCCCTGCTCACTGCAGGAGGCTTGGACTGAACGACCTTTTAAAGGTCCCTTCCAATCCAAACCACTCTATGACTTCCAAATGCACTCGATGACTACTTTTCCTAACAGTTTCCTGCCCTGCAGCCTGCAAACCTTTTGAGCTGCTTGTATTTAATATTTTTAAAGGATTGGAAAAGTCCATTTATTGTCATGATTATTTGTGAGGACAGTATTTACCAACATTGAGATCATCTGTAATTATTTATCAGCAATTGCATTTACTCCCGATCACTATCAAAAACGCCAAGCAGCAATATCAAGTAGTGATCAAGTGGTTATTTCATGATTTAGTGCACTAAGCTGCACATGATGCTAACCAGCCTGTGCATTCCCAAAATTCTGCTACTGGAAATGCTGATAGTAACTTTTTTTCAATACTGGATTGTAGTTATATGAAGTAGTTATATGTTTTAGAGTTATCTCCACCCCTGAAGCTACTCAGAATTCAAACTGACATGGTTCGGAGCAGTCCAATCTAACACTGAAGTCATTGCTGTTTTCAGCACGAGTTTGGCTGGAAGTATCTTCCATAATTCTTAATATAAAACTTAAACACTGAATTAAAATTAATTCCAGTCAACTTACACTACTTTGTTATGCTTCATAAAGCTCTGACAATGACGTGGCTCTGCCATTCGTACCTTTACAGCTCCGATTCTCCAAAAGCCCAATTCCACAAGCATCTCTCTGCACATGAGCTGTCCTGCTGAAGTCAACAGGAATGTTTAGTTTAGCAAGGACATAACTGTTTGGAAGTCTGCTCATGTTTTCATTTTATTTGGTGCACAGGGGCAAACAAAAAGGTTCATATAAATATGAAATTTTGAACACTGAAAATTTTACTCCCACAAATACTCAACTACACAGTGTACAGGAAGATAATGTTCTGTGGAAGTTTATGAATTGCAGTACTAATGAGGAGGACAGAACAGCACAGAAGCACAGGCAGTAGCTGCAGCAGAATCATGCAAACAAATGTGAAGAAACAAAGACTCCAATCATGTACAGATCTTCTTTAGCCCTACTAAACATGATATACTACACAGATTTGCCCTAGCTCTTCAGGTAGCTTACTAAAGCTTCTGCACCCTTCAGTGATAAAACAATATTGATGAAATCTTAACTAAAGAATATAATGTTTTTTTCCTGTGCCATCCAATGTGGAATAGCTGCAGAATAAATATGGTTCCTCCCCTCTGACTGCTTTATCTAGGTCAGAAAACTCCTTAAAGGCAGGAAGTTGCAGGATACAAATGTCACTACACATCAACTTTTTATCAGGAAAACAAGCAAGACCATAGATAAAACTATCACCTTCCCAACATTTCAGTATGAAGTTCCATGAAAGATATCAGCTTGTTAGTAAACACAAGACTGTTGTGAAAACTCCTCCTAGGCTGTGAGAGCTGGCCTCACACTAGCACACAGCTCATTCTTTATTTGCTTTGGAATTCTTTTTTTCTCCAGTGTTTTAAGTAATTTTACCTAAGTTAATGAGACCTGAGAGGTCTTGAAGGCACTGCTTTGTTTCTTGAAAAATACACTAAATCAGAGGGTACAATCATCTTATTTTTAATAGCTTAGGCATGACTGTGGGAAAATCTGCTCTGTGCATGAGAATTACCCATGCTCAACAAAGAACCAACCCAAAACACCAAAACCAAGAGCATCTGAATTCCTCCACAGCACAATTAGTCTCTCAAACACATCTGCCTTCATGAAGGACTAACATTTACAAGACAAAGTCCTTTCCTAATTATAAGCAAATTAATCATACCCATTTATTTTGGAAAGCAAGGATGAAAGATTAACTTCTTTTTCATTACATTTATCCAGTACCAGAGGTTGTCTCTTCCTACTCAAACACAGTGCATTTCACAACCAAGATCAGTATTGTGTTTTGATTTAATCAATGCAGAGCAAAGAATTCTGTCATTTACATATCTCTTACCTCATTAGAGTAACTGAAGGTAAGAATCTCAACATTTTCTTTCAACTACAGATTCTTGGAACAGTTTCAACACTGACTTTGCACCTGAAAACGAAACTAACACTGATCTTGCTTCTGTCATAGGCCTGGAACTTAACAGATGATAAAGAACCATCCATTTTTAAGATGATTTCCTAGTTTGTAGTATTTTATATACATATACCAAGAGAGTACCTCCTCCTACAGCTCACTGCACATCTAAGAACATTTGTAAGATCAGTAAAATTGCAGAACTGGGCAAGGAAGTTTCATATACAGATCAATTAATAGCAACAAAAAAAGCATGGAAAGGGCAAATTAATCCAAATATAAAATACTTCAAAGCTGTATCTCAGCCACTTGATTGGTGTATGACAGCTTGCAGCACTGTTTCAATAACAAAAAACACTCATAAGGTGTGCAACTGAGAGGAAATATGAAAGAAAATGAGATGACAGAAATACAAATTATGATTATAGAAACCACACTCATCTCTCCATTTCATTTCAAATAACACAACTATCTTCTTCCTCCTACATTCCTTCTCAATCAGATCTGCTTATGTGAGAACACTACTGCTACTGAGGTTGACATTTGCAAATCCTACTTTACAGTAGCCAAAAAAACACCTATAAACATAGCCCAGTTAACCTTATTAGTCATTATGGCATGGGGTACAACATCTGGTACAGAAAGTAAATAAAAGTTTCTGGAGTCTGATTCATAAGTCATAGCCAAGTCCAACATTTCTTAGTTTTATGCTTAGAGAGAATTTGTAAAAAAATCATAGTTTTCATACCACCAGTATGGAACACCAAAATACTCATCTGAACACAAATCAATCATAAAGTCTCAAAAACATTTCAGCCAGCTGATTTCCTTATGAGCATCTGTATCTACCAAAGGTATTGTCAGGAGAGGGGAAAAACAGGTGCCCATCTGGCTTGAGGTATTAAACTATACTTACAAATATATGTTTTGTTTGATTTCTTAAGGTATCCAATTCTTCTATTCATAAAGAAAAGATTTTAAACAGAAACCCTAAGCCAAAAGCAAGCAAAGAAGATTCTTCCTAAGGTACCAATTAACACTACCTAAGGAGATGTTATAATCCATTCACCTCAACTGTTAAGGCAAACCTCAGTTATTTCCAGGGGAAGTGCTCACTGAGCACACTTGCAGTCACAGCTCTTAACTCATACAGCAATCACAACTTCAAATATCATTTAAGGAACTGCATTGTAATACGATAGGAAAAAAAGTGCAGTGATACATTAGAGCTTCTCTACAACCTGTTGCACTATTTCCTGCTCAGGTAATGCTGAACACAATCCACTTTTCCAAGAAATTTACTTAGTGAATTGATATATTTGATACTTGTTGAGAATCCACTGGCTGTCATCAGCAAGAAAGCTTATGCCACTCAAAAGGCAGTAATAACTCCACTTTGCAGATCCAGACCAAACTGAAAATATTGATTCAGTCCTCTGTACACTAGGAGGAAAAGCATAAGAACACAAACACATTTTTAGTTTGCAGCCATACAGGCTTGACTTGGGATTACTTAGTAACTGTTATGCTCCAGTAAAATGTACTCAACATGGTTTACTGTAAGAACTCCCATACTTAGTAATGTAAAGAAGGCTACAAAATGAGTGAAAGAATGGTAGAATGATTTACTATCTCATACTATAAAGAGCTAACATGAGCTGCGTCAAATGAAACGACCAGGTGCCAAGTTCAAAAAAATTGGCAAAAAGAGGTACTTTCCCCACCATGGGCTCCAATTCCGTTGTGAAACTCCTTGCCTAAGGATGCTATGGATACAGAAGGTTTACAGGGATTCAAACAAACAAAAAATTACATGAGAAAAAAAATACACACAGTTAATGTTTTAACTCATAAAGAAAACAACTCCAGCTTTGAAATCCAGAAGAAAATGAAGGCAAACAGAATCATTTGCCTTTATCCCTAGGCATCTACTATTTACTCCTCTTTGAGGCTGGTAACCAACTAGCTGTGTGCTCTTAGAAATGCTGTTCTCCTGTTAATGGTATCTTGTTTATGATTCACAAACCTACTTCCACAACATCAAAATCAAAAGTAATTACTAAAGTACAAAATCAAAAGGAACAGGATACTGTCTTGGAACAGACAAGCCCAAGATGTCAGGATCTTTGTGAATTCAAATACTAATATACAAAGCACATCTAAGAAACCTAAAAATCAAAACAAAACAAACTTCTTCAGAGCTAAGCTGGAGCCAGAAGTCAGCCTGCTTTTTGCAGCTGTATCAGTTACATCTGTCTGGAATCCTGCCTCTCCAAAAGCTCTATACAAGAGTTCTGTCAACAACTGCTGCTGTGCCCTGCACTAAAGGTATTTTTCAAGCCAAGTACCTCAAAAGTCAAATATTAATGTTATTTATCTAGCAATATATCCTAACAATGCTTTCACTGAAGTCAGAGGAAATCTGACAAGCATCAAATTAAATCAATTAAAAACCATGAACTTTGGTAACCAACTAGCTGTGAGTCCATGCATCTTAAGGGTAGCTGTGAAAGACTAAGTGAGCTGCTTTGATTTGTGTGTATTTAACAAGAGACTCTAAAACCTCTTTCAACCCGTTCCTCTGTGTGTTATGACACTGACAGGAGAAATACTTACTGGACATGAACAAAACAAATTGCTGTTCCCCCCCCCCAGCACCCATTTTATTCATCCAACAAGATGACAGCTGGTTTATATATACACAAGTAGGTATGTGAGTCTGTCTAGAATCAGAAAAACAAAAACACACTTCCCACTGCTATTACCTCCTGCCTGATAACTTAAGCATTTGAATTGTGAATAAAGCTTCCAGGGAAGCATTAAAAATAGCAGCCAGAAGAGTTATCTTAATGCACAGCAATTCCATGTTTCATGGCACTTATGTCTGTAGAAAGAAAGGTGTCTTCATCACAGGTGAAAGTATACTCCAACATTAATAATTGCATTTCCCTAAATGTTAAAAATGTGTCTTCTGCAGGAAACTGCAGTCTTGTTTCTGTTTTTCCCTTCCAAAACTAGGAAGCTCAATAACATTATTAGTGCAATCATATTTAAACACTGTGCTGAACTAACTAACTAATGACCAAGGATACTGGAACTACACACAATTATTAGTGACAATTAAATAAGACATGGGAAGTTTGTAACAATATTTCACTTGAGTCCTCTGTAAGTAAATATTAATTTAAACAAAAGAGAGATCGACTCTCCATTCTTGGTTTCCAAGATCACTTAAAAACAAACAGAAAGAACAGGTCACTCTGTTTTTTTAAACTTTACCTGCCACTAAAATATCATATGATTGTGCAGTCATAGGCAAAGCATATTACTGGCAACATAGTAGGATTAAACAACAACAAAAATAGATCTAGTGATTACTTGAACTGGAAGTTAGCAGACAGCTATCCTGAACTCCTACCAAAACTTTCTTTTCAATCATGTTTCAATGGTTAATTAATGTTTACATTACACTGAAGTAACTAAGTTTGATTCTTAAAATCCAGATGTGGATTCAGTGTGACAAGTTAAACCTACAATGAAACTCCAGACCAGAGCTACAAACTCTTAGTCATCAGTAACTCACAGCACTGGCTTGCCACAAGCAGATAACGTCGTCTTTGAATCTGTCTGAAGGCTCCTGTTTGAAAAGAAAACTTTGCAAATAATGAAACTATTCTTTCCCTCTACACCTCCAGTAAGACTTGCCTTTTATAAACAGATTTTTTTTTTAAAAAGGCAATGAAGCAGCATTTGATCTTAATCACTAATCCAACTATGACCCTGCAGATTTTGCCTGCCCTTCCAAGAGAAATCTCATCCCTGTGCCTGTTGACTAAAGCAAAGCTAGTTCAGCCACACTGCTCCTTTGTTTGTAGCCAGAACTGAGGATATGTCACCTTCTGTTTACAAGACCTGACAGAAGATCATACCTACATTTTGCAACCAGGAGATAACTGCTTCAACCAGCTTATAGATCCTGAAACTGAAGGCTACTAGTGTGCAGTCTAAGAAATGGTGTAATGACTGAACAGAGGCAGCTTCAAGGAAATGCTAGTTTCTGTAACACCACCCACATACACTCGTGAAGAAATTTTAACTGCACAGAAGCCTTCAGCATTGTTCAATTAAAAAGTGACACATGCAAAAAAAAATCCTTCAAAATTTTCTTCCCACTTAAAAAGCAACACTAATAGAAAGAACTAAAATAAATTACAAGTCAGTAACTACATGGACAGCATGAAGAAGCAGTACACTTTTTTTTCCCAGAGGTCTAAGTATTTAACAGAATGCTACTGACTACATTACTCAAACTAATTCTAGACTGTTTATAATCAGCATGACTTGCTTGAAGTCAATGCATTAAACCAAACTATGTTTACGAAGAAAAAAGTATTTGATCTGTACTTCATAAATGTGTCCAATTCAAATACAGATTAAACACATGCCAAATAATTATTAATATTAAAAAGAAAAAAGTAAAAATAGAAGTAACAGTTAAAGGTCAAACAAGTCCAACTGTATTCATGATTATACAACTCCACACATACTGGCACTGTTAAATCCTTTAAGAATGAACATTTCCTAGAAAGCAGAAAGGTAAGACAATTTGATTTTCACAGAGGAACAAGGCAGGGAAACTAATATTAAGATGTCATGTGGGAAATATACAACAATATCCTAAACAGAGTTTAAAAACTTAGCATTAAGGCTGTATCACTAATGGCACATGTTTTACAAAGGTAAAACACTCACAACATTTTAGGTATCTTTTAGTTAAGACAACTAAAATATACTAAAGCAAAACACTTCCACTCTTCCTATATGTGACTCCTCAAGAGAATTACTTACTTACAATTCAATGTATCCCTCTATATGTAGTATGTAGGCCTCACACACTCCCCAGAAATACATTCTGCAGACAGTTCGTTTGGTAATTGTAAAGGAATGTACTACCATTTAAAAACTCTTAATACATTTGTTGTCACGTTAGGAAACACATTTTAAAACACTAAGACTAGCAGAAGTATTTCACGTGGATGATTCAGTTTACCCATAAAAATAAACGTTACAATTAGGCAAAGAGGCAGGAACTACCAGGAAATCAGAAGGCAATCACATGGACAAAACAATTCCCCTAGCACCGAGGGTGTTACAAGATTTACTTTGCAATGATCTTAAATTCAGAAATCCCACATACGTACATAACCCCTTGACTGGTTTCCTACAAAGCACATAAACAATACTCAAGGGTGTATCCAATTCTACTTCCTAATTACAACACCTTCAAGCACTGGAGCAGACAGATCTGCTCCCAAACTCACAACAGGCGCTGCTAGGTGCAAGGCACAGCACGGGAAGAGGGTGACCATTTGTCAAAACACCAGCCCCGACGCTGCCGGAGAGTCTACACGCTTCCCACCTGTACCACCGGCTGCCGGAAGGTGGGAGGTGGATGTGCCAGCGGAGCTTGGGCCACTGGAGGAAGGACACATTCGAGGGCAGCAGGCGGAGGCGCCGGTGCCCGGGTGGTGCCGGGCGGCGGGGAGAAAGGCTGGCGGGAAAGAGGCCTAGGGCACTGCTCGCGTGTGTCGCCAAGCCGGGACCGGTTCCCCGCCTGTCAGGTACCATGTGCCAGCCAGACGGCAACGGGGACAAGTGGAGCGGATAAGCAGCGGCACCACCCTCGCCGCGGCAGCCAGTTCTCCCTGGGAGGACGGGGCAGCCCGACGCGGCGAGGCACCGACGGGTGGGCCCGGGCCCGAGCGGGCCCGAGTGTGATGGGGGGAGGATGGGAGGCCCGGACCCC
>VWZO01004078.1:2350-21033 GCA_013396975.1 Bucco capensis | reverse complement strand
GGCAGCTGCAGTGGCGCCCCCCCCCGCCTCTGGAACACGCCGTCCACGAAGACGCCGTTCTTGCCGAGGCAGCGCAGGTAGAAGTCCCCTCCGCCACCGCCAGTGGCAGCTGCGGGGTCCCCTTGAGGCGGAGGCGGCGGCCCGTCCGCGCCGGCCGGTGGCGGCGGCGGGGGAGCAGCGGTGAAGATCTCCAGGTGGCGCCGGGAGATGAAGCTGGAGTGGCCCATGCTCACGTCCACCGAGCCTTGAGACGAGTTGCGGCCGATGGTCACCGAGCGCTTCTTCATGAGGTACTCGAACTCCCGGCCCTCCAGCCGCGCAACGGCCGCCGCCGCCGCCGCCGCCATCTTAGCGAGGGAGGGAGCGGGCCNCGCCGCTGGCTGATGGACGGCGGCGCCGGGCCAATGCGCGGCTCGCACGCCCATGGGGCTATGGCGGCGCGGCCAATGGCGAGCGGCGCCGCGGCCACTGCCGCGCAGCACGTTCGAGTGTCGGGGCTCAAGCACACGGGAAGGGCCCAGAAAACGCGGAGCACATCCGCGCGTGGGGGAGCGGAGCGACCCTTCTGCCGCCGGCAGAGGTAGCGGCGCCGATAGAAGGGCTGAACGAAGCCCCGGTCCCCGCCGCGCCGCTGGCGGCCCTGCGGAGCGGCCCCTCCCCGGCCGGCCAGGCGGGGAGGCAAGGGCAGGGCGGCGCGGAGCGTGCTCGCTCAGCCCGGCGGGGCCGGCCTGCCTGCCATCTTCCTCTCTGTAGCGCCTTCCTTCACCGGGGCGGGGGCACCTGCGAGACCGGGGCTGCCACCGCCCGCTCATGGCAGCCCTTGCGTTGTGGGCAGCTTCCATATATGTTTTTCACCCGGCCGATTGTGCACTACACATGCCCTCCGCTAGCATTGCCTTCAAAAACGGTACTGAGCGGGGAGGGGCAAGAATTAATCGAGAATAAAATAAATACAGGTACCCAAACATTGCTAGAGGGTGGGTTACCACCTGGAAAGGACTTTGTAAATCCTCAAATTTATCCTCAAGACAACAGGAAACAAAAAGAAAGGTTTGTGATACACCGTACACATCTGATGGGCTTTCAAGTAGAGGTAACTCCCCACCCTGGGGTTTTGAAACATCCATGTTAAACAAGTGCTTTAAATGTAAAAGTTTCAGGTGAGTCAGTCTGTGTATCTGTGCACACACCTCGCTCAGCTTAGTCCTAGTTTTCTCCGAGGAACTAGGGCACGCACAAGTAAGCAAGCAATCCGATACGGCAAACCAGAATTAGACACCCGACGGCTGTAGCAGTCTGTCACTGCTCCCCAGGGACCACAGAACATGGCAGAGAAAGCGGCACAGGTAACAGCATGGGAAAAACTGATCGAGCATCCACATCAGTGGTTCTGACTTTAAAATAGTACAGACTTCCAAAAAGACAACGTTAATTGTACTGAGTTGTCAAACATAGTATCTGCAATGGGAATGTTCTGACCAAAATCACCTGGAAATGCCTGCATGCTCTTCTCTGTTTCAGGGACCAGTCAGAACTGAGAAGTAAACCATTAAGAAACACTTCTGGCTATAAGCTGTGAAGAGGGTGCTAAAGCATATTAATGTCTACATACAAACATAAACACTGCAAACACTTCATTGTAACTGCCCAAATAGCCTTCCCATATTGTCAAGCACTTGTTGCACTTGTTTAGAAGGGGGGGGTGTTGTTTATTTGGGCTTTTCTACAGTACTGATGTTCACTGTTATTAATTGAGAAGACATTTAAATACTTTCTGCAGTGGCACACACATCCTCTGCAGTAACTGAAAATAATCTTGAGACTAAACATCTCTATGCTCTGGACAAACACAATCAACTCAGTAACAAACATCTAGGAGTAAATTTGAAATTCAAACTTCTGGGTTGGTACATTTCAGTTAACATATCTTTAACTGCAGCAATACTTTATGCATGTTTAGGAACAGAACACACAGGGCCTGCTATCGGCAAACCTTATTTTTACCCTTGGGATTGCATCAGCACTTGTTAGAAGCAGCTACACCACAATTCCATACTGGTTAAGTCTGTCTGTATGATCGCATACATGCATCAGATGCAGTAAAATATAGCAACATTTTAGAGCTTTGGTTTCTTTTACAGCAAACTTCAGTTATGTCTTGCCCACACTTCAGTATTTAGACTCAGACTTTCTTCAATACCAACACATTTGGCACAGAAAATGTGGAGCACCAGAGAGCCAGTTATGGCTCCCTGATTCTCAGCTTTTATTTTATCCCTTGGCTCTGCTGCAACTGTAGAAATGTTGTGCCTGCTTTGCTAACAATTGGTGAGGGATCCTGAGGGGTATGTTGGCTGAAAATTACCATCTCCTAACACACCCCCACACCCACAGAGAGAGAGAGGAACAGGCAGACTGGGAGAGCAGCCTGATGAATTCTCATCACCACTCTTAGGGTTGCTCATTTCCCAAAAGTTAAAAGCATTATTGCTACCTTAACCTTTTTCCCTATGTGAATCACAACTTTGTTAATTTGTATTAATTTATTAATAACACCCAGTGCTAAACCCACAAAGCTGGAATACCTTCCTGTTAGGTTGATACTGGAACAGCAGAGAGAACACAGCCATGGACACAATGCTGAGGACAGTTCTGTCATACACACTGAAATTACTTTTCAAGCATCCAATCATCAGTATGCTGCTCTATAAAAAGTGACTGAACACCAGCAAAAAGTCTGTTTTCTTTTGTATTACCAACACTGTAGAGCAAACAACAAATCCCATTGTCAGGAGCTATATTCATTTTAAGAGGACAGCTGAGATCTTTCTGCCCATGTTTTTCTAAATTGGTGCAGATTTAGTCACTTTCTTTGTGCCCATACAGAATTGCACAGGTCATTCCAACCTGCCCACTTGCAGTTCTGTTCTCTGTTGCATAAAGCAGGAAACAGCAGCTAGATGTGGTGGAACAACTCGTGCTTACACATAATGGTGTCTGAGTTCCCCAGAAATCCACTCCTTAACCATAACCTGGTCCTTATGTTGGAGCTGCATAACAGGTACATACTACTCCACACAATTTTTACCCTGTCAGTTGAGCGTAAGCGAAAGATTCTTCTCTGTCTGCTTGGCATCCACCTTAACTAATCAGGACAGAACTAGGGCTCCAAGATAATAAGCAAAATTTAATCTGAGGCAACAAGTTGCTGCTATTGCCACTGACATTCACTGCACTCCTCCACTTCTGGCCCTTTGGGCTAAGTAGCTCAGAGTTACCCAGTCCACACCAAATAATGCAGCAGCACCTGTTTGCATCACAGAAATCAAGAACGAGCAGACCTTTTCAGCATTATCTAACCTTAAACCAGTCTGACCCAAGTTTAAGAGATATGTGTAAGAACTGTGTATGGTCTTACCCATTAATACTTATTTTATTTGACCATACTTCCCCTAAATTACTACATCTTTTGAGACGTGTTGGGTTTTTTTCCTGAAGCTCACACTATAGCAACACAAAGGTGTTCGTTAACAGTCTGCCTGTGCTTGGGGCTAGTAAACTGTCAAATAATCAAGTTTTCTTTCTTCAGTGTTCTTATTAGATGTATGTGCTCTGTGCTGAGGGCTATGAAATGGTGAAGCAGCCTTGTCAACACACATATTTCGACAGATCCAGAAGCATGGAATACTACTAGAGGAACTTGATGAATAATCAAGTACATTAAGTGACCCTAATTGCTTACTTGGACACAACGAGCATTAAACAGCTTTTGAAAGCCATTAGAAGCTATCCATAAGCTTTTTATTACAGCAAGTGTCATAAGCTTCAGTGAGGTTTTTGTTAAACAAAACACTACAAAGTTAATTTGCAAAACCACCTCTCAGTAACACTCATATATGATTTAATAAGCACTTCAAATACTAAAGCCTGCACAGCCAAATGAAGATTTCACATATTGATACCCTTGTACCTGACGAGCACACACATTTATTTACTAGCAGAAAAGCCCACTGTAAGCATTAACTTCTTCCATCACACAGCCTGAAAAAAACTCATCGCAGCAACCATACTGGAGCCATAAAATTCATGTGCAAATCTCAGCAGGACTTGTACTGTGATTTAGCCATTTTCACACAACCACATTTTGGTCAGGGGGTAGATACTAAAAACACATCCTGTACTTACCGCAAAACATTAAAAATAGCCAAGGATGGGGATGGGGTGAAGCTCCCCAATTACACATCTGGCCAATTCCTGAAGTGACTTTAACATTAATAAAGAGAAAATAAAAAGCTATCCCTCAAAAGCTATTTGTATGGGCTTTTTTGCCCCCCCTTTACAAAAGTCTTTCAGGTCTCTGTAAGTAATACAGACTAGACAGACTCTTAAAAATGGCCAAGCCATTCAGATGAACAGGGTTTTTTTGGAGGGGGAAAGGGAAAATGGGCAAGAACAGCTATTTAACCTCCACCAGTCACTTGCTAGCATACTGTTACATCGGAGAGAAAGGAACAAACCGAACTACCCAGTTGCCAGCTGGCTGCGCAGGTCTGACCGGTACAGACGTTGCCGGGAGCCGTGGGGCAGGGAACAGACCGAGAGCAACCCCGCGCTCCCCTCAGCCCGCCGCATGCTTCCCGCCTTCTACCCAGCGGGCCCCGCGCCTCATGGCGGTGTCGCCCGCTCGGCTGAGGCGGCGCGGCCTAGCGCGGAGCTCCGCCGGGAGCCGCCCAGGGCGTGCGGGCGGAGCAGGCTCGGCAGCCCGGTGACGCGTGTTTGTAAACACTGCGAGGCCCCGGGGGCGGTGCCGGGAGCGCCCCTGTGCCTCCTGAGAGAGAGAGAGAGAGAGACAAGGCAGTTCCCTGCAGTGCGCGCCTGAAAACTGAAAGCATCCCGGCTAGCCTGAGCGGGTAATCCCTCAGCAAGCAAAGCGGATTTGTACAAGCCGCAGCAGCGTCAGTCTGATAACTGGAAATGCCAAACCCACGTTGCTCTGCAATTCAGCCTTGTATGATGTAGCATCTTGGCCAAATAAAGAGCTAATTAATCTTTATGCTTCTTCTACTTTATGTTTACAACGTTAGCACCTGAGAGAAAATTGCACTTGATGATTCAGAAGTGGTGTTTTTGTTACCCACTTCCAAACAACAGAGTTCTGTCACTGTGAAGTCTTAAAACACAGAGAAATGGAACCTTATCAGTCACAACAGTTACTGTATTTCATGTTGATCCTGCTATTAGCTATGACCCCAGTTAAGCACAACTCTACTGTGGGAGTTTTCTTCACATTATTTAGCCATTTTTGCTATTGTATGTTCATCCTGTCTCTTTGCTTAACTAGAGAGACGTGTAACAACTCTGCTTTAAGTAAAAACTTAGAACACAAAGATCTTAAAACATACCTGAGACTAAACTGACAATGTTTCCATTTTTGCTATCAGAATCTGCCAGTTCTGTAACATCACTGTGGAAAGCATCTCAGGGAGGTTTTCATTCTGTGAGAACTCAGATGGTAGAGAATATTTCTATGAATATACAACTGTACATGTTTGAACAAAACAATATCACCTTTCAGGAAAGCTCAGGAAAGGCTGGCATTTTTCTTTCAGAGAAGCAGCCCCACATCACATCTATTCACCCCAAGAGACTAATTTTTACTTTCCCTTAGTTTTGAGCTGATTTTTTTCCAGTCTCCTTTTAGCACTCCCATGTCACATACCTTTATGATATGGTATCAGAAACAAAGTAGACCTTGAGGGAAAAGAAGCAGATTCATCTGCCAAGGTCCAGTTTCTCTGGAACAGATGTTTCAGGCATCTGAAGGAGTGGCATTGGCACCACTGGATATGGCAGGTGCAACCTCCACAAAAACAGTCATAGAAGTTGTAGTCAGGTTGGCAGAAAAAAGCAGGTGAGTGGGAGTGGTGAGTGTAAGATAGGGCAGGGAAATGAGTTAATGATAATTTACACTAATCAAAACTAGATGGGAATTATAGAAATGGGAATAAGCTAAATAAAACATAACCAAAGGCAAATTAAAGCCACTAGCTAGTGTAAACAAATATGCATCAATAAGAAAAATGTACTTTAAAATGTTCTTGTAATGACAGAGCATTCCAATTTAGGGTTGTCATTTCAGGAGGAGAGAAATGAAGCTTTTCTCACAATCAGTTTGGCTTTGTTTTCATTTTTGTTTTGTTTTTAAAAATCAATGTCAGTCCTTCAGCTAAGAGAAAGCCAAAAAGAAAAGAATGGTGAAAAAGAGACACATGTTTCTTTATCTTCTCAGAAATACTTCTTAACTCAGTCCAAAAGGGTAACTACAGAACTAAGCAAAGTTCAGAGTAAAGTTACTGAGATGATGAAGTATGAAAACACCATAACACAAAGGTTAATAAATTGCAATTCTTTTCAGTAGAGACAAATGTTACTGAAATAATATAACAAGGTAAAAGCACAATGAGAACCTCATGCTCCATAAACAGAAAGAAAACAGGTCTGCAGATATCTGGTTGTGGCAGAATTAAGTGAAATTTTCTGGCTCAGTAAAACTAAAAGACCACATAAATGATATAAACAGCAGCAAAAAGCACTTTAAAATAATTTGTGGGGGAGAGCAAACAAATACTGAACTGATTATGTTTGAGTCCTGTGCAAGTCATGAGATGTTCAAGTGACTCCAAAAGGAGAGGCAAAACTACAAACATTTCTGAGAGAACAGACAGGAGTCCTTTCAAGACTGAGAGTCATCTTAACACGTCTAGTGATACATAAAGGACGGCACAGGCTGCTCTGATATTACCTTTTTATTTCATACACACACACAAAAAGAGTTCTCAAAGTACCAATGCCAAAATCCCTTTTACAATGGGAACACGAAAAAACATCAGTGAAAACCAATTTACAAACAGAAAAGAATGCTGAGGCAGAAAGCTCTTACTTGCTTCTAAATTCTCACCTGGGTCATACATAATAACCACTCTAAAGGTCAGGGGGAAACAGAACAATACAGGAGGGAAATGGCTCCCTTCTGCAGAGATTCAGAATACTAAAATATAGTCACTGAAAGATCAAGATCAGGAGTAGAAAGATGAACATCAGCCTCAGCAGTCAGAAAGTGCACTGCAGAAGGTGTGTTAGAGAGCAATCAACCAACAAGGCTCTGATCAGAAAGGCACTGATGCTCAGAGAGTAATTACTGACATGGGTCCAACACACAGATGAATAAATCTCTCTTCTGAGGACTCAAGCTCTTCACAGCTCATCTCCTACCCTACCTTCATTTGAGAGTATACTCTTCCATTTGCATTTCATGAAAAGGAAAAGGATTGCTGTAACAGACTATTCCAATCAGCAAACAAAGCACCAGCCCTGTGACTAGCATCTGAACTTTCTTACTGGAGTTCTTAGGTGACACGGATTACACAGCATTTTGTGAGCCAGCCCTCTTGCCACAGGCACTGCCTGTGTGGACCATAACAGAGCTAAACAGAAGAATGTGAAGCAACTCACTTGCAGTTGTTACAGTTGCTTCAGTTAGCAATACACAGTTCCTCACTGCTTGTCAGTAAACAACTGAGTAAGATGAAAGATGGGGACAAGGAAAAATGAATATGTTGCTCAGGAGAAAAATAAACAACAAAAACAGAGGAAAAAAACAGTTTTCTCAGCAGAAGTATTTATCACAGTATCCCAGTATCCCAGTATGTCAGGGCTTGGAAGGGCCCTAGAAAGATCATCTAGTGCAACCCCCCTGCCAGAGCAGGATCACCTAGACCAGCTCACACAGCAATGTGTCCAGGCAGCTCTGCAATGGCTCCAGACAAGGAGACTCCACAGGCTCCTGGGCAGCCTGGGCCAGTGCTCTGGCACCTGCAATGCAAACAAGTTCCTCCTCGTGTTAATACTAAACCTCCTGTGGTCCAACTTGCTCCCATTCCCTCTTGTCCTACCATTGGATGCCATGGAGCAGAGCCTGGCTCTCTCCTCCTCACACTCACCCTTAACATATTTCTAAGCATTGCTGAGGTCTCCTCTCAGTCTCCTCTTGTCCAGGCTGAAGAGACCCAGCTCTCTCAGCCTGTCCTCCTAGGGCACATGCTCCACTCCTTTCAGGATCTTGCTGGCCCTGTGCTGGACTCTCTCCAGCAGCTCCCTATCCTTCTGGAGCTGAGGGGCCCACAACTGGACACAGGATTCCAGGGGAGGCCTCCCCAGGGCAGAGGAGAGGGGAGAAGAACCTCTCTGGCTCTGCTGGCCACGCTCCTCTTCATGCATCCTAGGATGCCATTGGCCTCTTGGCCACAAGGGCACATTGCTGCCTCATGGGCATCCTCCTAGCCACCAGCACTCCTAGAGCTTTTTCCCCAGGGCTGTTTTCCAACACCTCAGTTCCCAGTCTGTACTGATCCATGGGCTTGTTCTTTCCCAGATGCAGTACTTTACATTTACCCTTGTTAAATTTCATCAAGTTTCTCCCTGCCCATCTCTCTATTTCCCTTTCTCCCAACAGCATGAACTTAAAACTGTAATCAGACAGCTTTCACACAGCACCATCAACTGCTCCAGTTCAAAATCTTCTTGCAAAACACTTGAGACCCATAAGAATATTAATTCTAGAACACCTCTGTAGCTGGAAGTGCTTCCCAAAGCCTCCAGTGCAGCTTGCTTTCACTGCCTGCTGGCTGGGCAGTGCTGAGAGAACTTGAAGAGCTCAACTAAGACAAAGCCAGCAACTCAGTGTTCAGGCTCCATCTTCAACTGACTTTTTCACTTTCTACTTATCAGTTCCAAGGGGCTGCTTGTAGTTAGTATGTGTTAGTAGTGCAGCTGGTAAGATACTACCTCAGAGGCTTATTGGTCTCTTATTCTCACAGCCCTGTACAATCAAAGCATGTTTCTGTAATGGCACAGGATTTAAACATCCTCATTCTTTCATTTTCCCTCTACCTTGATTAAACAAAAAAGCAAACAGACAGAGTTAAGAACATGCTTCCTACAATTAACACCAGGAACAGTCTTTAATTACTTCCACAGATACTATTCTCCATTCAGTGTTTTGAACTTCTCCTGAAAATCAGACATCTGAGATTGTGTCCAACTTCACACAAACCTAGAAATGGAAATGCATCTGAAAAATCTTACTGCAGTCATTTTCTTCCTTTATCAGAAAAGGCTGAAAGGCTACTATTTCCAACAGAGGAGTGACAGTCATTGCCAAGCTAGGCTTCAAGCAGACAGGAGGGGAAGAAAACCATGCACCACAATACAGGTACATGCAGCATACTACTCATCACCCAGAAACTGCAACTGACTAAACCAAGATTAGAATGGAGGTATACAGGAGAAGAGAAAGAATCACCAGACATCCAAAATAGGAACATATTTCTAGCTAGTAATTTTTCCCCCTCCAACCCCCAACACAGAATTTTCAATAGAAAACAGAATTCTCTGTGAGAATTCATGGTTTCACCACAGCATTAAATGCAGCAACACTGCACAGCAAGCTGGTACTCATCTTTCTCTTTTTACACAACAAAAAAGATCTGATATCAAAAAGCAATCAGAATATGAAACAGGTGAATTTAAAAGATCTACTAAGTATCCTCACAAACTTTCTCCTCCTCATTCCAGTTTGACTTCTTTTAGGAAGGAATGAGGCAAAGTGGGCAAAAGAGAAAAGAAGTTCTTAACAGTAGCATTCTGGAAGCTCATGATTTTAAGTTAAACCCTTAGTATCCTATTTCTAATGCTCAATAGGTTATGATTTGCCACTAAAAATAGGTATTATTTGCCTAAAATTCCAGAATAACTTGACCTAATAGTTAAAGGAACAGGATCAGCTTTATCCTCAATGCTTTTAGAAGTGACTACAAGGGATTTCACATCACAGGTGAATATTTAGCCACCAGTCCAACAGCAAGCTTGCCATGGTAATGCCATTTCCTGAGCTTGCCACCAGTTCCCATCCCTAGAGCACCTCCCATTGCACCAACAGATCTTGGCATGACTGACACCACCCAGGCTAAGGGAAGGGCAGGCATGAAGAAAACTGACACCACCATTTGGAGGGTGAATGTCTGTAGCCAGCTGAGTTCCTATCCTCAGTTTACCACATGGGCTCACAAAGTGCTGTCAGGCACAGTCTGAAAATCCCTTGTGGTCTCCTGTGGCCCCTGGTGCCATAACTGTGCCCACAGCAGAGGGAGCATTAAACTCATTGCCCACGGGAAAGTGTGGGGAGTGATACCCATGTTCCTAGAATCCTTGGATGGGTAGCATGAGCTCATTAGCCTTCTGGCAGTCATCCTAGGAGAAGGACAACTCTGATTCCAAACCCGGGCAGATGGAGCTCGTTTAGCCCTGTAAGGCCTTCCAGCTAAGAGGTTAAACCTCCATCCTAAGGACTTGACTGCCAGCGTCCAAGCTTGCTAGGCCCTGGCAGATGAACCTTAGGACTAAAGGGTGGGTCCAGCTCTGTGCATGCTGTGTCTCACCTAAAAAAATCCATAGCTCAGGCTCGAGGGTGCTATCTGCTATCCTCTTTTTATCAGTGTGCTTGGAAAAGGCACTGAGGAGGAGCGTGGATGGAGCCCTCCCTGGAGCTTTGTTCGCCAAGCCTAGCCATGACGACGACAACGACGATACCAGAGGGAGAGGCCCTGGGGAGCCCAGCATAAATGCCCAGGAGAAGGGAGCCCAGCAGCTGCAGAGGCTGAACCAGGAGCCCTAGCCTCCCCACAGCAAGAGCCAGCAGAGCCTCCCCTGGACTCCTGTTACCCTGAACAGACAAGCTCCTCCTGATCACACAGGCTTGCTATGAAAAGCCTACAGGAATACTATGCACATTCACTAGAGCATTTGTAGACTTTGATTAGGGATCTTCTGGCTAGGGCCTGTGAAAGCTATGTTGAAAAACAAGATAAAATACCTTATTTATGGATATTTGCACCAAACTCATCAATCTTGAAATAAAGTTATACAAATCTTTGTCTTACTCCCAGACTTTAAAAAAGTGCTAATTTAGGACTACTTTAGATATAGGGAGACAACAGATACTTGAATTCAGGGAATACACATGAACACACACCTGCTGCTATCTCCACAGCTGTATTAATACATCTCATTTACAACCACAGAGCAACCTGTTGAGGTCTTTGTGCTCAAATCTTCAATCTCCAAGCTCAGAGCTGTGAGATTACACTAACATACTGAAAAAAAAACCCACAGGAAACATTTTCACCTGTGAGAATCATCTGCTGCAACCTGTACTTCCAGCTGCCTTCTTAGAAAAGAAAGGGAAAAACAAGTCACTGGGATATGTTAAATAAATTACACTCTATTATGCACAAGTAGTTTCAGAGAATCACACAGAATCACCAAGGCTGGAAAAGACCCCCAGGATCATCAGGTCCAGCCTAATTTGGGATTCCTCCCAAATTCCTCTAATTTGGGATTAAAAGCAGCACTAGAAGTATCAGAGCTGCTGTGTACAGATTCTGTTTAAGTCATCCCAGATCAACAGATGAATCACAAGGTAAACACTACTATATTCTACTCAAAGCCAGGTTGAGGTTTTTCTATTGATGTATTCTTTAAACTACTTATTTTTCTTTGCTACAGAAGAGAACATCTTCATTTGTGTTACAGAACACCTGGCAATTTAAAGGGATAAAATAAGAATTGCTTCTGCTGAGCCATCAGGAAAGAGAGGAAGCAGCCTTTCCTGAGACAGGTAACCACTCAAACCACAATAAAGGTTCAGCTTCAGCACTCCTCTCTAACCCACACTTCATTTACACATCCCAAACTGAAACTCCACTACTCCTACCTTTGGAATTCCTCCTTTGAAGCCTTTTCCCTTCTGCCATTCACTGATCAGTTGACTCACCAGAATGTGCTGAAACTCCTTTGGGGTGCCTGGACTGAGAAGCCCCATAGATAGGTCACTAACAGGCATAGCCCATGGAAAACTCTTGGAAAAGAAATGAGAAGTATCAACACTTATGATAGTCTTCCACCTTTCTTGCAGAGAAGGAATCATAGCTTCTAAAAGTGACTCCTATTTTAGCAGAAGATAGAAAAGAGGAAACAGCTTGAACAAGATGATCTGAGCCTGCAAACTTCAAACCCAAACCAGCTGCCAGCATTGCTGCTCTATTCTTATTGGGCCTAGATGCAGCATTCTGCTTCCTCCTGAACTTCTGACTGTGATCAAGCCTTACAGACAAGCATTCAGAATAAGGGAACAGCTGATGAATTAACCAGCCCTGCTAAACAGTAAGAAAACAGGGCACTGAAACAGTTGTATGGCTAGGCTTCGCGAACGAAGCTCCAGGNTTCAGACTGTGCCTGACTGAAACAGTTATTTCCTAGAGTAACCTACTGCAGTCTCTCACCTCACTTCTCCCACCCTCCCTTCCAAGTGGTGTCTCTGACACTCTACCAAACTTCCCCCTGCCCAAAGGAAGCTGTAAGAGCTGTTGGATTTTTCTCATGTTTTGCAGTTTTTACCACAAAAGTAAATCACATTATAGAACAGACTGAAGAAAATACATGAAATTTTCATGTCAAACTAAGTTAATTGGGCTAAAAGCACAATCATAACTACTATGACTTCAGAAAATTACTTCTTGTAAAAGCAAAAGAATGCAATAGTATGAAAATTGGTGCTTTGTAACTTCAGTGTTTTATCTAATGGTTTGAAATTTAAGCTCCAACACAGAACCTGGCCTTACTTGGATGAAAGTTTCCTACTTTACACACTTAAATACTCATTGTTCAAAAGGTTTGATAGATCAACAGTCCTAAGGAAACTTGGACAGTGAAGCCACAAAGATAAAACAGATTAAATAATTCTGTGGTTTGGCAGCCACTGTTTGCCTTTCACTATAAACCATACAGAAAAGTTCTTCATTTTCACATTACTTCAGTCAGAAACCTATCCTTAATACTGCTAAGAACCCAACCAACTATTTTGCTTGGATTAATTGTTCTATGTGTGTATTCTTAACATATCACTGAAACAGTGTAAACAATTCTTACAGCTTTAGTTCTGATAGTTGAACATGACCAAGTTCAGCAGTTCCCAGAGGCCCACAAGTGCAGAAAAACTTAGCTGTTTTGACAAGAGCACAGCCACTGCCCTTGGTCTATGCCTGGCAGAAGCAAGAACCTTGTTTCAGAATCACTGCCATTCAGTATTCTGCAAGGTTTACTTGAAAATACTAATANCGACTAATACCTCTACAGAGGTCAGATCCTCTAAAGTGGATGTTGATGTAACAACCCAAGATAGATTAACCATGCACAGTCTAACATTACAAAAGGAAATGCTAGTCTAATGGGAGACTTGACCATTATTCAGCATGAAGTGCTAGTCTAATGGGAGATTTGGGGGGAAACACACTAGTCTGAGCTGAGTCACACTATATTCAAGTACTATGCACCAGAATAATCATCCTAGCAGTAATCTGATGTAGTGGGTGCACCTCAACACCTCCTGCATTTGCAGTTATTTGGTTACTCCCTCAATAATGTATTTTCAGTGTGCATTTATGGGGCACAAGACCTAGGCTGAAGAGGCAGACAAGACAGTGCTCCCATGCTCCAGAAGGGCAGAGCTCCAGGCTGAAATAAGCTAGTGCAGTTGCAGAGTCTCCTGCTGATCTGACAAACTTTGGAATAAAATGTCACTGATCAGACTGAGGGCTGAGTCCTCTCCCTTGTTCACTGTGATGACACTGACAATAGAAAACCCCAGAGCACTGAGAGACACTTCACTGACAACTAGTGTCACTAGGCACTTCTTCTGGGAGCCAAACTGAGTCATTTACATGAATGACTGATTGCTAGTCAAAATAAAATCTGAAAGGTGCAGAGCAAAGAGAGAACACAAAGACACAGGGAGTGGCATTTGCATTTTGAGAAAGCTTCAACAAGAGATCTCTGCTTTATTAGAAAAAAAAAAAAAAGCTATCTGTGCAACATTTGGCAAGAGGTAGATTAGTAATAAGGCAACAGTGAATTTTTATACTTCAAAAGCAACGAAAGAGTATTTGAGAGCAGCAGCTTCTTCTGGCAGGTGAAGTAGTTCATTATAAAGCCTGGATGTATAATGACCTGATTCAGAGAATCTCTCCCCTGAGAGAGGCTATTCTAACACCAGCTGCTGGGAAAACCCAGCTAGCTTGAAGACTGCAAGACCTCAATGCTTATGAAAGTGTGTGGTTAAAGAAAAAAGCTCCAGAAGAGTGGGAGTTCCTGTCCTTCTGACAAACATATACTGAATACCATGACACCAGTTGCACTGTTTCTCTGTTAGAATCATTTCAGGATTACTCATATTTAGTAACTACAACACAAATGACTAACTGCCAAAATGGTTCTGTTGAGCTTCAGTTACTGAAAGGACTCCACACTTCCTTCATCTCTGTCACAGAAGGAAATAACTAAGAGGCATCAGAGAGCAGCTTCCGTGGCATCAAAAGCCAAAGCAAGAGATCCAGTTATTCACTAATGAAATGACAACTTATCTGACCTTGACTACTCATTTCTTAGGAGGCTCTTGTCGTCATGGCTAGGCTTCGCGAACGAAGCTCCAGGGAGGGCTCCATCCACGCTCCTCCTCAGCGCCTTTTCCAAGCGCTGATAAAAAGAGGATAGCAGATAGCACCCTCGAGCCTGCACTAGGGATTTTTTTAGGTGAGACACAGCATGTGCAGAGCTGGACCCACCCTTTAGTCCTAAGGTTCATCTGCCAGGGCCTAGCAAGCTTGGACGCTGGCAGCCAAGTCCTTAGGACAGAGGTTTAACCTCTTAGCTGGAAGGCCTTCCAGGGCTAAACGAGCTCCATCTGCCCAGGTTTGGAATCAGAGTTGTCCTTCTCCTAGGATGACTGCCAGAAGGCTAATGAGCTCATCCTACCCATCCAAGGATTCTAGGAACATGGGTATCACTCCCCACACTTTCCCGTGGGCAATGAGTTTAATGCTCCCTCTGCTGTGGGCACAGTTATGGCACCAGGGGCCACAGGAGACCACAAGGGATTTTCAGACTGCGCCTAAGGAGGCTCTAACACATCAGTATCACACAACCTGCTGAAAGTTAATCAATCCTGAAGAAGCTTGAGCAATATCCACTAGCATTTTGGCTTGTTGCTTCTTGTTGGCCTTCAGAGACCTACATACCTTCTCCCAGTGAAATAATCCACCCCACACACTTTATTGATTGATGTTAACAGAACACAATAAAACTTTAGATGATGAAGTTTAATGTGCTGTTCGACAAGTAACATGGAATTTCACATCACAACACACAGTAATTGATCATAGTCCACAATACCCTCACAGCAAAAGCAAAATGGACCAAAAAACGCCACAGTATTGTTATACAGGAACTTTAATTTTCTTCCTGCTGGTCACCCTGAAAAGTCACACAATGACAACAGTTAAAATATGACATTCAACTATCTAAATATGAAATGTGCATTGTTTTGCCAAGGGTATTTAGGCAAGTACTTGTCCCTATTATAATTGTCTACCTTTGAAATAAGGGCAAACATTACAACCATTCCACTTGTGCTTTTGGATGTGCAATGTATATCAGACCAACATCTGCAGGTTTTATTATGTATATACATAGGAGTCACTACAGTGAAATACAGATCAACATTTAGCATTACAGTAAAGTCAGTTATTTCATTGTCTTAGATTAACCACTCCATCTCAATTCTCTGGAAGGAAAAGCACTGTTACACCTTCACTTTCAAGTTCCATCAGTAAAATAACCACAGATTGTGGTTTGCTGGGGGGTGGAGGTGTGGTGGTTTGTTTGTTGTTTTTAAATTCAAACCAAACTATGAGCACTAAAGACCCAAACCAGTACATGCAGAATCTTTAGTTCAATTCAGAAGTGTGATTTTATATTTTGGCCAGATTTAGAGAGTCTGAATGCAGATTAGTCCAAACAAAGCATCACAAATCAGCATGGTGGTAGAGCACAGGAAGTTGTCCTAGTAAGAAGGTTATTCTATCAGTTGGGGGTTTTTATCCCTTTCTTTCAAATGTAATTTAAAGTTTTACTTTCCTGCTTGCTAGGAAACTGCTCAGCTCTTCAGACTGGAGTCAGGCTAAGTCTTCACTATGAACAGCTTGCTGGACTTCCTCAAGATGGCTTTTTCTCCTTCCAAGTTTACTGCTGCCTTGTCTGAACAGTAATTGTACAACTTCTCAAACAGATAAAGAGAACTCTTGCAAGATCCCAGGATGGTGAGAAAATCTGTGCAGCAAAAGTTCTTATAAAAGGAGTTGCCACTACCATTTTAGGAGAGACAGGACCTGAAGTCTTTCTTGCGAGCTGGGGCCTCCCAGCTAACCATTTCCTAGTGACTGACATCAGCTTCTCCTACAGGTTTCAGTCTTCCTTCCCAAACTGCTGGGACACTTTGGAGTATTTCTTTTGTATTTGTATTCTGTTTCATTTCTTAGTCAATGTAGGCAAAAAAACCCAGACATCCCATAATTCAATCTCAGGAAAGCCAGTTCTATCATGAGAATCTGTCTCATTAATAAAAAGTACAGAAAAAGGAGGTTTTGAATCTTTATCACTCAGACACTGCAGAAATAAAAGAAGCCCAAAGCCCTTAGAGCTTCCTCAAAAAAACCCTAGTGCAACTCCTTTGACTCATCAACCTGCAGTCTAATGTCAGAGTAAATAACAAACATGAAAGGAAAGAACCCAATACATTGTTTATGATCTGCTTTGACAGTTTTGTACTTGTTACATGTACACTAGAAAAATAACTTTAATCTAGCTTGGTGAGTATTCTAAATGTTAAAGCTGGAAGTTAACAACAGAAGAAACATTAGAACTGAGTGTCTTCAGGAACAGGTGAAGATGGTTCAGTAGCACTTCCCTTGGGCTAGACCCTGCTAATAACACCCTGTACATTCTTTTCTTCCTCTGTTTTTTCAACATTCCAACTCTTCTGGCTTTCCAAAAGCCAGACCTCAATAAACAGACCATTTCACCTGGTAAGAACCTTGACAATCCTAATACATGACTCCCTCTCTTTTTCTCTATCAACTCAATTCTTACAGCAGCAGCAACCTCTGAAAGCTAAACAAGAACAAACCAGAAAGCAAACATTACAGCCACTGATGAAGCAGGGGAGTCTAAGAGTTGTTGCTCCATTGTCTTCAGTATTTCCAGTTCCTTAGCACTGTTTAGCCAACCTAAAACTAGACTAGATAGTAAAAGGGCTAGAATACAATAGCCACTATAGGACTATTAACTCACAATTTGTTAATAAAGCACCTAGAACAAGACCTTGTTCTTTTCCTGGCCCTTATGTAACAGCACAGCATGAAAAGATGTACTCTGTAAGGCCCAGGAGAGTAACAGCAACAGGAAAACATGACACCCAAATGCCTGGAAAGCAGGAAGTCCCTGCCTCCATCTCCACCCTTCAATAGAAGTGCAGTCCCACACCTTTAAAAACAAGAAAAAAAAAAGGTATACATTAACATAATCACTGTTCTTTTCCAAAGGAAAACCACTATTTTCAACAACAAATAAGAATTTTGCCCACCCATCTAAAAATACTGAGTTGGTGATTGAGTTTAGTCTTACTTTTAAGACCCAAGTTCAGCTAGCAGCATGGTTTTGGCCAAATCACTTGAGCACTGTATGGACAGCCCATAGCTAGTAAGAATCCCTCAGTACTATCACCACTACACTGGGAAAAACAAAGCCAAAAGTATCTCCAGGGATGTGCTGTTCAGCCACTGGAACACGAAACATTTCCTCACACAGGCTACACAACTACTCTTGGTAGGTAAATATTCCTAGAACACACTATGCCCTAGGAAGTCTGCTCCATACAACTCTTATTTTTGGATCTCTGTCATTTCATAGGTTTACACCATTAGCACTGCACACCTGCTTGATCTTTTGTCCAGCATTCTACATGTTCTGTGTGATTCAGCATCTTCACAGAGATATCATGACACTGTTACAAAGCATCATATACCTCACCTTTTAGGCTAACAGAAGATTTTCTCATACCAAACAACTTTTCACAGTATTTCTCACCTCTCAGAAGCAATCAATTAAGAACAAACTGCTTGTCTCACCTGCATCAAATCAGTCCCAGGAATTCAATTACTGCTGCACTTCAAACTAAAATTATATTGCCAGAAACAAATGCTCTTTTGAAGAATGCCCTTGAATTTGGCAGCTTCACTGGTATTTATTTCCTCCTGATCTAGCTTCCAAGAATTCTTCTGTGCCAAAGAATTGCTTCCAGAACCCCAACTTATTCATCCACTACAGTCAAAAGTGAGAACAATTAGGAAAGTCACATGCAAAACCACAGTGGAAACCAAGGATCAGACAAAAATGCTACATGTATAACATTTTTTACCATATTAGTGAGAAGTTTGGACACTCCATGCAATGCCAAAGCAATGCCCTAGGCTCTCTGTGTCCCCCTGCACACATGAAGAGATTGAGTTATATCAGATAAATAAGACATGGCTGAAACTACAATTAATCTGTGGATAATTCAGGTACCACTATAGATTGGGAGAGGAACTCATTGATCATAGCCAGGAAGAGAAGGACTTGGGGGTCATGGTGGATGAAAAGATGGATATGAGTCGGCAATGTGTACTTGCGGCTCA
>VWZO01004077.1:64941-181962 GCA_013396975.1 Bucco capensis | reverse complement strand
GCCGCCGCGGAGCCGCCTCTCCCTGGCGCCTTTCCAGGGACTTTCCGCCCTCCCCTCCCTTCCCTTCCTTCCCTCCCTCCCTCTCTCCCCGCCGAGGCGCGCCCCCGCCGAGGCGCGCCCCAGCCTGGCTCCTCGTTGCCGGCAGCACATCCCGTCCCGTCGTCCCCGTGCCATATCCCCCACCGTTCCTGTATCCCCCCTCGGCTCCCACTTACGTGTCCCCGTCCTCCGTCAGCTGCTGTGCCCAAGCGGGCGGTTCGCGGGGCTGCAGGCGTATGTCCTCCAGGTCCTTCACCAGCTGCCGGTACTCCTCTTCCTTCATGGAGTCCAAGCCACTGTCGTGGCGATCGTCGAGCGCGAACCCACCCTGACGGTCCTTCTTCGGCTGCTCGTAACCGTCCATAACTGGCGGCTCGAGGGGGCGGCGGGCGCTGATCATGGCGGGAGAGCTCCGGCTTGCTGCGAGTGAGCGGCGGCGACGGTGGCGCTTCGCATATACACCCCGGCGAGGGGATTTCGGCGGGGGAGGAGCCGCTGAGGACGGGAATTTCCAGCCACTCAAAGCCCGACCGACGGGTCTGGTCCTGCTCGGCGGCGCCGCCGGCGGTGGCAGAGAGGGCGGACCGGCTCGGGCCAGCCCCTTCACTCCCATCCACCGCCCCGGGAGGGAAGGGAAGAGGTCGGCCCGGGAGGGGACTTGGCGTTCTTCCACGTCAGGGGGAAGTACTCGCGTACCCGGTGGTACTTCCCTGATGCGCCCAGGGTAGCTGCCCCTTGCCGGCTTTCCCGTGGGGCTTTCCCTACCCTTGCCCTGCCCGGTCGTGGGGCTCCCGGCAGGGCAAGGGTGTGCGCACGCTGCGGGGTCCCATCGCCCGCTGTGGGTTCCTATTGCTTGCTTGGGGGCCCCTTGCACACCACGAGGCTCCTTGCACCAGGGGCTCTTTGCAGAGTATTTGCGTGGCAGGGACCACTCGCACATGTCGGGTGCTGCTGGCTGTGATTGCACCCTGCTCCCCTGCCGACTTCCCACCAGTTTGCTGTTTGGAAAGAGGGTCTGTGGGGATTTCTCAGGCCAGAAGGCCGCTCTGTAAGCATACAAAGTGGTGCTCATCACACTCGGGCAAGCACCACCACCCATGAGGTTCAGTGTAGTATGACAGCTCTCCTCCATTGCCCTCATCTGCACAACGGCAGATCCCTGACCCCGCAAGGATCACGTTGAGTGCTGGTGAGAGGAATTTCCTTCAGCCCTTCACCAGTTCTCATTTGACAAGCAAGAACAGGGTTTGTAGCCAGCTGAAGGTAGCAAAGTCATGATAAAAAGTTCAAGAAACCAAATACCACCCAGAGTGATGCTGAGGCTGCACACTGCATGACTGCCCTGCTGTTGCTTTGGTGGAGGGATAATCACTTTTTGGACAGATTCAGGTAGTGTTGCTCTCTCATGATACCTGCAAGTGTGCAAGTGCTGCCTTAGCATTTAGAGGATTTTGCATCTCTGCTGGGAAAGTTTTCACTCTGTTTCAGTGCAGTGGGATCAAGAATGAACAGGAGAATTCTGCACCACTCCTGTACATCCAGTTTTGGTCCAGGATTGAACAGGCCTCTTCCTAAAGGTACATATTCATAATGGAGCAGACATTTTTAAGAAGAAATTACATCTGCCATTATTCTTACTTTCTCTGGCCATTCCTAATGATTCTTCTCTGCTCATTTTTATTGCTGTCATGCCATCTGTGGGTAATGAAAACTGGATAAAACTGCAGGCTCACACATGGATAAAAGGCATTGTCTGCAGGGCTGACAATGTGGAATTTTTCCCTGGTGAATTTTTGCTTCTAATTCTCAGATGTGGGGGATTCCCATGAAGAATTTTTCATCTCTTGCAACTATTGCTGGCCTTGCTGAGTAACAGTGTCTGCGTTGGTTTTTTTTTTCCTTTTGTCATTTTCCCATGGGATGGCATCCCTTTGAATGGGAACTTATGAGAAAATCCAAAGATGAAAGGGGGAGCCAGAGGAGATGGCGAACGCCTGACTTTCTGTGAGCAAATGTTCCTGCTTTTCAGCCCAGCTGTGCCATTCCCGGACTTTTTTTCATTGTTCATCGCTTAGCCTGGGACAACCCAGTGGTGCTTTCAGGCAGGTTTAGAAAAAAGCCGTACAAATCTCTTTTATAGGTTAAGGGTTATGAAAGTTTTTCGAGCTTCTTCTTGAAACAGTTTCCCCTTTTTCATGTAAATCGGCAAGGAGAAATTTAATTAACAAATTAATCTCCTCCTGCCTGCTTCCCTGCAGAAAAAAAGAGAGGATGCGAGTTGGAAAGCCAGTTCCTGGTCTAACTAGTAGGGGAATCAAGTCCAGCCAGGACCACGATGCCTCCAGTTGGGGTTTTGATGAAAGCATGCAGAAATTAATCTTTAAAACTTCCCGTCCTCGCTGTGATGGCTGGGAACCGAGTTCAGCAAAACGAGTTCTTTGCTTCCTTCTGTCAGTGACCTCCAGCTGTCTCATAAGCAAACGTGGGGCTTTTTTTAGCAAGCATTTGCCAGCAGACCTTCTTTTCAGAGTCACTAAGATGCTTTTATATTGTGTGCATTTTAACTCAGCGGTACTGCAGCCAGTTGTAGGTGGTGGAAAGGAGATGGAAAATGTTTTCTGGATGGAAAGTCGTGCCGAGGCCAGCCCACTTCCTGCCCTAGGGAGATGCTGCCACCCCACAGCCTCTCTGCAGCCTGGCCCCGGGCATCAAAAGCACAGATGGAGAAGGGATTTGGCCCTAAACCCTGATCCACATGAGAAGTAGCAGCCAGCCATGGATGCAGGGGCAAGCAGAACCCTCATGAACATTAAAATATATAGCTGCTCTCTTCTCTATAACTCCTCACAGCTAACAAGGTCGTTGTGCAATATCTGCCTAAAGGGATGGTGTATAGAAGACAGTATAAAGCAAAGGTTTTGAAGTGGTGGTGAAGGTCATTGATGCTGCTTTTGTGATACTGAGGTACTGTACTTTTTTTTAAAAATTAACACATTCCAGCAGCTTTATACTATTTTCTACATGGTCTTCAAGAGAAAAGAATAGAAAGAAACAAACTCAGCTTTTGGATATGTGAGTTTTGGATATAGAGTGGAGTCTATCACAACTCTAATCTCCTCTGTGGCCTCTCACCCAGGTGCTGCAGTTCTGGAAGGGTTAGACAAGCTTTCATGAGACCAGCCATCCCTATCCAGGGACACAGATTAGCCTTACTGAAAGAGGAACAAAACTTTATGACCACTGCAGTCATCTGTGCCAAATTAAACCCTCTTTGTCTTCCTGTGCATTCTAGTTTAATACCTCTGCTACGTCTGCATTAATTTCACAGGAGTGCTTTTTATGCTTGTCATCTTGAGAGGAGATTAGCATTCTCTTAATTTTTTTATCTGGGATTATGTTAGAAGTCTCTGCTGCATGGTCTGATGGGCACTTTAAGACCAAGGAACTGCCTGAAAGTCACTTTAATAATGTAAAAGAGGTTGTTTTGCACATGATGCTTAAGGGCTAGATTTTGCAAAAGCATCCTCCACTCCGGGTGCCCTGAGCACTCCATTGGCAGGGCTGTGGGGTGAGGGATGAAATGCTTGTTTTTATTTGGCCTTGCAGAAAGCAGCTGGCAAGGCTCTGAGAAGCAGCTTTGCGTGCCTGAATACTGAAAAGGGGCACTAGGTCTTTAATCAGTTTTTAAAGTACATGAAAGATTCTCGTGCTGCTGCCTCCAGCAAACACATTAAACTGTAATTTCCTGATTGCCACACTAATCAAGAGAACTGTCTACTTCTGTCTGTGGTGCTGTTGATTTACCAGAGTTGGTCCCTCAAATTCATCCTTTTGTGCAGATACCTATTAACTGTTTCCTCCCATTTAATCTCGAGGACTATGCATGGCTCACAGTAAGCATACCAGGAATGGTAGTTCACAACATCCAGCAGGATCTTGGTCCAGGCTGTTAAAAGCCAAACAAAGCAAATGAGTGAGCCTGCTGTCTGCATGCGTACGTGTGTGGAGAGACCCCTTTTGGAATAGGTTTCTGATTTATTGCTCCAAAAGTTAGCTAGTGCGATGGAAGCCAGGAAACACTATGTGGTCATTCTGCAATTAAAATCCACATATCTCAGGCTCCTGTTTACAGCTGTAGAGATAAGAATCAGGCAGCTCTAAACATTTAGTCCAGTGGCAAACAAGGAAAAAACATATTTCCCTCGTGCTTTCTAGTAGTAACATGACTGTTACTAATTTGAAAGCTTTTAAAGAAATGGGCAAATGAGAAGAAGTAAAGTTAAGCAAAGACCATTTTTGTAAGCTGGGGTGAGGGCTGATGGTGTAACATGTGCCATGNTCAAGGTCTCTTCCAGCTGTAACTGTTCTATGATTCTCTGTGACCTTTATTGCTACCTCCTCAAACTTTTTCATCAGAGGCTATTATGGCACAGCCAGGTATTCCAAAAAGCAGTGTGGTGGATGTACTAGGAAGCATTTTTCCACCTTACTTGAGCTGATATAACATCCAAGAAAACAGTGGGGAGGGGTGTGTGGTAATTTTTGGCACATAAAGCCAAGGTCCAGATTAGGGCATTTCAAATCCTACCCATGTACCACAGATACAGAAATGGAATTAGCTAGAATGTCCTGGCCAGAGTTTAATGGATCTAGATTTCTGGCTGGCTACACTAGTCTCTGCTTTTATTTTTAGACTGCAGCTTATTTTGTGCATCTCTTAAAGTGATGTATTGCATCCCCAGGAAGATCTGCATTTCTCTGTGTGAACTGTGGGCTGTTTATATATCAATTGGTTGCATTTCTGGGGATCCTTAGTGATGAGATGTACTATACCAATATAAACTTTTATTGTTATGCCTTAAGGGTAAACATAGGTCAAATGATTTGAGATCAGTTACCACTTGGAAGACAAGTTTTCTCTGGTGTTTTTCCATTTCTCATGTGGAAGTTTTGTTTAAGTATTTTGCTTGCAAAGCTTACAGCTGATGCTCGCTGCCTGATGCAGGAAAGCTTGCTGCCATATATGTTTCATATAGGAAAGAAGAGATTTGGGCTGGGGGAAGAGAGGCAGAGGCAGGTCTTTGAGCTTGTTGTACAACTTTCCCTTCAGCAATATGAATAATGTTTCTCCCCATCAGTACAACCCACTCTGTGGTTGCAGGCAGAGTGGAAGCACCTGATGGGGAAAACATGAACTGGGAGCACGGTAATAATTTAAAAGGGACTTTCCCCCTGCAGGCAGCTGTGACATTTGGTAATGATACAGTGTCTAGTTCTTCCCAGCAAGTAGGAATCTTGCAAAAATGGAGAGAGCAACATGGTGGGAGTGAGCACAAAACTGAGCTGATGAGAATTTGTGAGGGAGAGCTCTGCCTGGCAGAGAGTGAACGTGGGCAGCCAGGGGGACCCTGCCAAGAAGGGAGATTTCATTTCTGTTTGGATTACGGATCCAGAAGGTCAAAACTGTATCTGGGTACAAATTTCCCTGTGGTACTAGATGATATTTTGAGCAAACTAAAGACCTGAGATGAGTTACAGTGGGCTGTCCAAGCAGGAGGCTGCACACAGGCAGCGGGGAGCAATCCCTCTCAGCACATAGTTTGCTCTGAGCCTCCTTGTGCTCCTGTGCAACCCTTGTGCCTAAAGCTGGTGGGTGCTAATCATCCTGGATAAACATAAAAAACCAATATGCTGCTGCTCAGTGAGCAGTGGGAGCCCACTGCAGCAGACAGGCACACAACAAGCCTTAATTAGAAGCCAAGCTGTGTGTGGGCTCAGGGATTTCCCTGGGGACGGATGTGGCGAACACAGGAACTAATGCACTGAGTGCTGTGGCTCTGTGTCTGAGCTAGAAGGGGAGCTGCCAGGGGAGGGAGCAGGAAATACTAGACAATACTAAGAGCATAACCCTGAGAGAAAAAAAAACAACCAACAAACTCAACAGATGATGAACTTTGGGTTGGGTGCTTCCTTAAAAAGCCCTGGGACTGCCAGCCAAGGGACTATCTCAAGGTCAGTTCCTTCTGTGCACACCCTCTTTGGAGGAGGGCAGGATTTCTTCTCCTTCTCCTGGTGAAAGTCCTTTGGAGCCCTGAAGTCCAGCAGACCACATAGCTGGGAGAGTTAACTATGGATCTGCCACACACAAATTGCCTGAGGCTGGGCAGGGGTGGCAGCAGCAGCAGCAGCTGCTGAGATAGTGCTAAGGAGGGCTTGGCTTTAAGTATCTCAGTGCAAAATGCCCATCAGGGTGCTTTGGGGTTCTGAGATTTTAACCTCACTATTTTCTGGAGAGGTTGTGGGCTGTGCTTGGAGCTGTAGCCAGTAGGTAGGGTCCACAGCGTTGCCAAAGGTTGGATGTACTTCTGATGCCATCCTTCTTCGACTATACAAATGGCTGTTGATGAGAGTAGGACTGCAGCATGTGGGGTAGATCAGTTATTGTCTGCAGGAGAGTAAATTGGGAGAAGAGCTCCAAGGGTCAGCAAAGAGCTAGGTTGCACTTATAACTTTTAAACTGTGGAAATAAAAATAAAGAAACTCAACAGGGCAGGAATCTAAATGTTGAGATCCAGTGTAAAAGTCAGATTTGATGGTTCTCAGAGTGACACTGAGGGTTTTTGTGGGGAAGGTTGGTCTGAGTTAAGTTCTTTTCTTGGCCTTTGTGTTTCACTGGTTTTCATCTTCCACATCTTACAGTGCTTCTTTATTCTGTTCTTTACCATCACTCTGCATGTCTGAAGTCCAGTGTCATATTATCATGTAACAGCTGCATGATAAGTGTGGTAGTGTAGTCCAATTTACAGACTGAAAGAGGCTAAAAGCAGGCTCAGGGGGTTAAATGCAGATTCTTCCAAACTCCAAACATCCCATGCTCTGCATGGTCTGGGTATTACCTGCACTCCCAGGATGCAGGTTCTCCAAACCAGGTTATAATAAAACCCTAATTTCCTTGCACAGAACTCATTCCCTTGTATTCTCATTAATTTTCATGCTGTCAAGTTCTTACTCTGAGCACAGCCTCTCACAGGACAGGTGATGACTGGCAGTGAGTTTGGTGCCACCACCACTTATGGGAAACAGGGGATGAGTAGTCCTGCCCTGTGGAACTACTACACCTCTGCGACCTAGGCTGGTGGTCAGGGGGTGGCCATTCCTGTTGGTCCTGCAGTACCTGAGCTGCATGTAGTAAAGGGGAATTGGAAGCACAATATGTCTTTCAGAGAGTGATAGGGCTGGTGATGCACTACTGGAGTCATGCTGGGGAGGAAGAGGGAGCAGATGGAGATGGCATGCAGGATTCCCAGCCTAAACAGTTTAAATTTATCTCTCTCCAAGGCTGCATCCATTCCTGGGATGATTTCCCATTTAGTGTATGCCTTTCAGGGCTCTGATTTCTTCAGATTTCGTGGGTGTTGTTTACTAACTTATGGCTGTGGTGTTTCCCAGACAGAAATATCTCCCTGGGATAGGCTTCTGCCTTTCTTGGACAGATAATTTGTGCACAGGCAGTAAATTCAGTTCCCTGTCCTGTGTGTGTGCTGTGGCGACTTTTGGAGGGCCTGCATATGGCACAGCTCCCAGGACATGTTGCTGGCCTTCCCTAGATGTCCAGAAGCCCTGTACAAGTGGGGAAACGTAATCCTCAAGTTCTTCCTAGACCAAATTTCTGAGCAAGAAAAAGTATATCTTGCTTGGGAAAACCCTGACCTCTGGTAACACAGACTTAGGGCCACGGGTTTCTTTTTATGCTTGAGACAGGAAGACTCATGGAGGCTCTGAAACACATTTGTCAGAAAGCCAGCAAGGGAAGCAAGATGGGAGGGGCTGATTTTCCCAGAGCACTGCAGAGAAGCCATATCCATCCCTCTTTGAAAAAAATGATTGTCAGTCGCGGTGTTTAATTCTTCTTCTGCCTGCATCCACAGACAAACCCTTTTCTTGGCTGCATCCCTGCAAAGCCCAGCACAACTACCTCCTGTACCTCCTCACCAGCTGGCAGTTCTTTGCCCCTGCAGACCTAGGCAGTAGAAGATATCACAGTCAGAATACCCTTGTCTCCTGGGAGCCTACAGGAACCTGACTCCTCACAGGACTCAGCTAGCTGTGTCTCACCCTCTGTGTATATATAGCAACAACCTGTCCATCACGTTATATTCGCATCTTCCCCTCTAAGGAGAGCCCTCACTCACCCACACTGTCTGCTGTTCCTGTCGTGGTGGCGTCAAGTGCATCTGTCTGTCCCACTGGCACTTCTGTGCTCTGACCTCTTGCCCAGGACATATTCCTGGCCCTGCATGGTAAAACCATGTGCCTATGCACTTCCGCACTCTTTAAGACATCTGGGATGTGTGTGAGCAATTAGCTAGAGAGTAATGAACAGCCAAAGGGTGTCTGTGAATTGTGTGCATGAGCTGGCCTCTTCCACCCCTCCTCACTAGCAACATCAAGTCCCTGTCAGCTCAACATCACCCAGGCTGCGTAACCATGGAGAAAGTTGAGACCTCTTGCGTGAGGCTGAGCAACAGTTCCTCACTGTCTGAACTGGGGGTGCAGTCCTCTCCTGACCCTCTACTCCCCTTTTGGTTGAGAAGTACCTGCAGGTCTCTGTAACTCTTTCCATGTGTTCAGCTTAGCTGATCTCAAATAGCAACATACAGTAGAATGAAAACCAAGCCAGATCACCCAGTTTCAGGCACAGCACGACTGTGAGATCTTGTCCCACTCCTGTATCCCTTAGCACCTTTCCTCAGCTACCTCACCTAGAGGTCTCTGATAAACATTGCTTTGATGCTGCCAGTCCTGGGGAGCACAGCTGTGGTCTAGGGAGACCTCATACCTATAGGAGGCTATTAATCACAAGGAGGCAGGCATGGGTACACTCTTGCTGCTGGAGCAGTGGTCTGCTCATTTGGGCTCCAGGTGAGCAAACATCAGCTCTGGGCTCTCTACATTGGTGTGGTGTTGTGCAGGCAGAATCTTATCTGTGTCCCTCTGAATGTGATGAGGGACAGCTGTGGGGAGATGCCCAGAACTTGACCACCACATGAGCAGCTCTAGGGGTCAGCCTGGTTTGGGGAAATGGGGCAGTGGGGCTGAGCCCCTCTGTGGAGGAGGGGGCAGGAGGGCAGCACAAGGTGGGGCCTTTGCTCATGGGGATGAAGGTGTGGTGTGCTTGAGAGGGTGGAGGATGAAATAGTTTATGTGGGCTGCTGCACTGCTGCCCTCACAGGAGGCACCCACTCAAGCGCAGTTTGAAAAATACACCACTTCAGCTTAGTTTAGCTCAGGTTTTTTTAACCCTGTTGGGGTGAGCTGCTGTTAGAAAACATCACACTTATGATCAAGCATGTATTGACAGAGACAGGAACAGTTCCCAAATGGTTCTTTTCTTAAGGACTACCCAGAGGGACCCAAATGTGCTGCCTTACAGGAAGGATAAAGAGCTTCTAAGATGTGGATTGGTCAGATAAAAGCTTGTCCTTGGGAGCCCAGCTACATGAATTTCAGCTGCATCATCAAAGTGAGTCATTCAATAAAAACAATTAGCTGAAGAAATATCACTAAACAGTAACAATTATCCAAATGTCCTAGCATTGACAATTTAGATGACTAAATCCACACAATCAATTGTGTTACTGAATGCTAATTCAAATCTAATAACCTTCTTGTTTATCTAATTATGTATAAATAATTCACCTGCAGTGTTGTGACAAGACATGGCTGCAGAGCAGCCAGGTGCTTGGGCACCTGTCTACCCTATGGCCTCTACACATGTGTTGTCCCTGGACTGCTAACAGCACATACAGTGTCCACCAGTCAGGCTGGGGGGCAGAAGAGAGGTGACATGATATCTAGAGGCCCTTTGACTGGGCAGGCAGCAGCTTTCATGAGCTTCAGAGGGACTTGTGCTGGCATAAAAATGTGGTGTGACTTTTCATGAGGGGCTATGCCTTTCTGCCTCCTTGCCTGAAGGGTCTTATGGTGGTCTGAATCTCTTAAACTAGGTGACAGGGCAAAAATCACACAAACACCAGAAGGGAGTATGGAGGGAACTCATACTTAAAGAATACAATTACTGTTTCAGTCAAGAACAAATCAAATGTGGTAACTCATGTTGGAAATGAATCCCCTGGTGCAGGCTTTTACTCTCTCCTTATGCCCTCATCACTGTGGTACCTAGGCTCTGGAGGCACACAGGGCTTCTCTAAAATGCTTTATGCTCTGGATGGACTGTGATACATGGTCCATTTTGCAGTGTATGGATATTGGCATCATTCTTGCCACTGTGATACCTGGATATCTAGAAATGATGGATGTTACAGATCCAGTGGGATTCAGCTTAGTGCTTGAATTGCCCCAGTCTTTCCAGAATAGCATGGTGAGCTCCTCCATTCCTGCTCCCAACAGACCTGCTCATCTTAGCTAATATCTGGGGGTGCTTAGAAGAGGTGAATTCAGGAAAGCTTTTTTTTATAATGATTTCAAGAAAGGAATCAGCAAAGGTATCAAGAAGGCAGCCTGCCCTGAAAACTGATGTCTGCTGTGTTATTTTCACATCTCTGTAGAAATCATGATGTTTAGATCTCCTCACGCTCTGCAAACTCAGGAAGGAGCGCATGAGTCTAGCATCGGGACTAGTGACGCACTTTCACAACATGGGGTGCCAGGGATGGCGAAAACTCAGTGCCTCTGAGGTCAGGGGCCACCAGGCTGTGCTCATGCCTCTCATGCCAGTGCACCATCCACTGAAACATGTTGTTCCCCTCGGGTGAAAACCAGTACAGGCATCAACCAGGCGAGCTTCTCCTGCTGCCTGTTATCTGTTCTTGCTATGACATTGCAGGGTTTTCTAAATGGGTCTAATACACAGTGAATCATCATGATGTGCCACAGCAGGACTGGCTCAGTCCTGCTTGCACTCAGCATCCACAGCAGGTCCAGCAGCAGGGGCAGCAGCTGCCCCAGGGAGCTGGGAACATTTGCCATCAGCTGAGGGAGCCTGGCCGTGCTGTTAGTAGTACATGGAGTACATCAGGGTGGCAGAAGCAGCCCTTGTACTGCAAGGACAGGGCTCCTCTGCTTGTCTGCTTGTATTAACATTCATTTGCTCTCTGAGGCCGGCTGGGTTTATTTTTTTTAGGTCATTCTGTGTAACATAATCATATTGGACTAGAATTCTTCTACCTAATCAAATGAAACTTCATGTAGCTAGTTTGTCTTTACCATTTTCCAATGAATGTGATTGTGAGGATTTCGTTTCTCACATGGTTAATAGGAAGGCATTTAGACAATTACAGCTGTCTAATGTCTTTCCACTGCTAATCGCTTTTCCTACCTGGTTCATTTCCAGACCAGCAAGTGAAACTCTGGCACACAACTGTGCAGGGAAACTGTCCCTGTGGTTACTCATTGCTGTATCCCTGATATGATGCTTTGTAGGTGTGAAGTTAGTTCCCAGCTCCAACCTAAGTTTTATATGAAATTCAGAAAACCACAGCCATGCTGTGATGCAGTTTTCCCACTTGGTTACACCATGCCAGGTCACGTAGTCCAACACTCTCTCTGACACTGTCCAACAGAAGACACCTCAGAAAGAAAATACATAAGCAGATAAATAGATAATGACCTTTCTCCTGGACATCACATCCAGCTTTCAGAGCTTTAGGAGCTGCAGTTTAGCTCCAGTGAATCCACCTCTTGTGTATTTAGCTACAGTGAATTTATCTAATCCCTTAGTGGGCTTTTCCCCAACTTTGGTCTCCACTACATCACACAGCAGTGAGAATTATGCATACACTGAAAATTCCACCGAGCCTCTTGGTGCTTATTTTGAAATTATGAGGTGGTGTTTTAACTGAGAAAAAGGAATACTTCTGGTACTTCTCTGTAAGACAAGGAATGAGATTTGTTCTTCACCTATTTAGGGCACCTGTGATGTGACCGAGCTATCATAACACTTAGCTGTCTCCTTTCCAAGCTTCAGCTGCTGGTTCTTGCTTCTAGACTGGTTAGATTTTTCTTAAATGGGAGCCTTTCCATAATGGCTTGCCTTTTATAAAACCTATATTTTCTGGCTATTTCTTGGATACAGGGTGCAAATCATTTAAGAAGGATTTATAGAAAGGTAAAATGATAGTTTCTGCCTTTTTTTTCCTCTTTATTACTTTTAATTCTGATAATTATTTCTGCTGTTTTGCCCACCATGGAGCCTTGATCTCAAGTATTCACCATGGCTCCAAGATTTGTTTACTAGTAAAACAGCTCATTTAAAACCTGTAACATGATGTGGAATTTAATGCAAAATCTGACTTCTTATTGCTCTGCTACATCACATTATAAAATATTTCTGCACTAGTTTAATCTTTTTTGAACAATTCTGTAACAGCTGTAGCCTTTGCTGCTTTACTCTTCACTCCCTTTAATAGATCATTTATGTGTATGGTAAAGAACTGGGCTTTGTTTTCATTATAAACCAAATCTAGGGGAGGAAACATTTCTATTACAGAAGATAAGTGTAGTGTGTTACAATGATGATAATGATAATTCTCATGATCTTCTGTGTCATTGCTCCATCCTTTGATAGCTATCTTGTTACTAATAAACAATTCAGTAGCTGGTTGGAACAGTACTATCTCTTTAGGAGCTAAATGGGTCAAGGGTTTCCTGCCAGCAGGGGAGGTTTCCGTACCTGTAACATAAAGAGAACCAGGAAGAAGCTGTTTCTGGCTAATAACTAAATTAAAACTAAGAGCTGTGTCCACTGGTTTGAAAGAGAGGAGCAGAAACTTCAGCATCCCTCTCAACAGTTGCTCCTCAGTTTATTAGGACTTTATTTAGTTTTAATTTCGATGTTAATTTTAATTTCAATTTTTAATTTCAATTTTTAACTAACAATTCTTCTGTTTATCACTACTTCCCCCTGATCCTTTCCCATTTGCTCCCACCGCACGTTTGGTGCGGCACATCCGCCCCGGGCCATTCTCCGTACGCTGCCGGTGCGGGGGAACGGGGAAGAACAGGGGAATGGAGAGGTAGAGGGGTTCGATAGGTAAGATGGAAGGTGCCCGGTTCCCAGCGCCGCAGTCCCGCCGGGAGGAGCATGGCCCCCGGCACATCCCGCGAGTTGTCCCTGCAGCTCAGCTCAGCTCGGCTCAGCACGGCCCTGCCCTTGCGGCATCCCGCGGGAGGTGCCGAGCCTGGTGCTGTGTTTCCCCCTAGTGGTGCCTGAGCCCTGCAGGAAGATGAAGTGTTCCCGCCGAGAGGCCGGCGCTGCTTTGCAGGGCTGTCTAGGTTTCGGAGCTCGTCAAACTCATCTTTCCTTCGTTGCCTGACCCACGCAGGTGGCGGTATGTCTGCGGGCGAGGACCAGCGGCTTTACGGCCAAAGTGTAGCCGTGGCTCCTTCACTGGACTACCAAGGTATGGGTTTATGAAGTAGGCTTGATCTCTCCGTGTACACGTGAAGTCATCACTCTTTGGGTGTTCTGGTCTGATAATGGCACTGTTTGGCACAGCCCAAGCCCACCAACATTTGGCATAGCACTCATTGCACAGATGAAAAGCCTGTTTCCAGGAATCCATATTTGGATGTTAGGCTGCTGAAGCATCTTGGTTGTTCCTGGTCACCTTATGCATCTTTGGGGAACTCCATGTCAGGCTGTGTGACTCTCTTGCTGATTTGCTGGTATCTAGTATCACAAACAACAGGCATAAACTGAGGAGAATTAGTGAAAATAAGGATACTTTAAAACTTCAGGGAACAAAGCATTAAATATATAGGAAATGAGGTTTCTTGTACAGACAAGAAACACTTTAAAAATAATGAAGATGTTCTCTAGCTACTACATAAAACTTCTAGTAAGCTCCTTCTCTACAGCTACTTGCAGGGCCTTCATGCTTTCTAGAGATGTTCTGGGTCAGGGGATTTTCACACCTTTTGAAAAATACCCCACATCTCAAGGCAGTTGGAAGTGAGTAGCTAAATCCTCCAGCTCCTCTTACATTTTTTGTAAATGCCATCAATGAGCATGCTGCAGAGGTTCTGAAAGGCAAGTGCTTGTTGGAGTTTGAAGCATGCTGGCTTGAGCCTGAAGGAGGCAGAGTCTTGCCTGCAGGTGTCCTGGCCAAGGAGAGCATGCCCTCTGCCTCACTTTCCTGAGCAATCTGGAGTTACTCTGGGCATGCATCATTACATGCCTGCTCCTCACTCGCTATTGTCCGTGATTAATGGAAAGCCTGATGTAGATGTTTGTAACCTGTCCTGTGCACCTTAACCAAATCAAAGACTTGGGCAGTGTAAAGTGCAGGTCCTGCAGACTCCAGCTTCTAGGTTTATTTGCATTAAATCATTGCCTTGTGCCACTGTGTTACTGTATTTCAGAGTAAATCTCTCTCCTCTTGCTCAGTCTGACTGCACAGTCTCTCCTGAGAAAGGCAAGACTGTGGGCGGGGTGGAGGCTGAAGGAATGCCACCTGTTACTGATCAACATTTGACCATATTGGGATCCTCATGCTGGCAATGTCACTTAGATTCTCCACTACTGCTGTTGTCCTCACTTCCTCCATGTACTTTCCTGCTAACTTGCTATCTCTCCCTCTCTCAATCCCTTCAGCAGCAGCTGCTGGAAGCCATTGAATGGCTGCACTGTTCTCACCATTGTCTTGGTGCACCTCCAGCTACCTAGCCCACAAGGTGCAGTGACCACTGAATTACAAACCTTCTTTTTGATTTTCATGCATATGTGTCATCATGAAAATTGCATTTTGCAAGGATTGTCAAAAGCTCTCCCTAGTAAAGCTTCCTAAGCGTAGAACATCTTTTTTCATAACTGATTTTCCTCTTCCCCTTCAGAAAGACCTCAGACTTGGGAGAGTATGTGGCATACTTCAGTGGTCCGGGCAGATGAAAATGCAAAAAGATTACATGGGTCTTCTGATGAGAAAAGGAAACCTTGCTTTGTTCCTCAATATCTGGTAGGGCAAGCAGATAATCCTTCTGATTATTACTTTTAAAATTAAAAAACTATTACTGGTACTTTAAAATGTTACTAGTGTGTTGAAGTAGTAATGTTAATAGTTAAAATACATACTATTGATTAATTTGTATTCATTAATGCAATATCTTTTAAATAGTATTGTTACTATGAAGACAGGCTGAGACAGTTGGGATTGTTCAGCCTGGAAAAGAGAAGGCTTCACGGGGATCTTATAGCAGTTTTCCAGTACCTAAAGGGAGATTATAGGACAGAAGGGGAGAGACTTTTAGGAGGTCAGACTGTGATAGGACAAGGGGGAATGGATATAAACTGAAGGAGGGGAAATTTAGATTGGAAATTAGAAGGAAGTTCTTTACCCGGAGAGTGGTTAGGCACTGGAACAGGTTGCCCAGAGAGGTTGTGGATGCTCCATCCCTGGCAGTGTTCAAGGCCAGGCTGGATGTGGCCCTGGGTGACCTGGTCTAGTGATTGGCATCCCTGCTCAGTGCGGGGAGATTGGAACTAGATGATCTTTAGGGTCCCTTCCAACCTGGCCATTCTATGATTCTATGATTATATCAAGTCTTGTAGGAACAAAAAGGTGTTCAATTAGCTTTTACTTAGGCAAAGCACCAGCACTGGGAATGGCAGAGCAGTAAGTAGCAGACATTTATCCAGCTCTAGAAAGGATGCAATCATGAGACTTGGGTAGAATTCAGATAGAATCATAGAACAGTTACAGCTGGAAGAGACCTTGGAGATCATCGAGTCCAGCCTTTGTCCCAGCCCTATCCACCTGCTAAACGATGCCCCTCAACGCAACATCCACTCGTCTCTTAAACACCTCCAGTTCAAAGCTCTGACAATGAGAACTGCCTCTCAGCAGATGTTTGACCCTTGCCTGAGGTCTATGAATGCCACATTTTCATGTGGCAAAGGACTTCAGCTGCTGAGAGTCTGATACTTCAGGACCCATGCAGACCCAAGGTTGTCCAGGATCCTCAGCCCATTACTCTGCAGAGCCTTGCTGGAGAGGGCTTAGTACAAAATGGGCAGTTGGTCCTCTCTTTGGGAGCAACCTCTGCTCTCTTTTTTTCACCAGGTCAGTGGTTAATGCGCTGGGGACCCAGGTTGCATCCCTTCCTCCCATTGTGTGTTGGGAGTGGTGACAACAGCAGATCTCCCACACCCCACCTTTGGCATGGTGCTTATTCATGTAGACCCTTCAATTTTTTTTTTTGTTACAGAAAAAAAAGAGCAACTGGGAAAATATTTACAAAGAAAAGGTAGCATCAGCTCCAGTCCCTGCTCATGGCTATCCAGTGACTAGCTCATGGGAAAGAAAAGCTCTTGCTGGAGCATGGCCCAAAGCCCTGACCACCTCTCTCCCCAGGTAAGCACTCCCCTTCCTTCAAAATCTCTTGAGGATCCTGAATGTTTATAAGATATCAGAAGTGAATGGATGAAAAAGCCAATCTATTTAACTTATGAAATACAAATGCAGCACTCAGGGATTGCCTGAGCCAAAGTTTGTTTGCTGTTGGTAGGATGTTCAGTTTATGCTTTCCTATTCCTATATTTTCCCCTAGCAACTGCTTTTGGCCACTGTAGGAGACACAATACTAGGCTAGATGGGCTTTCAGCAAGCAAACAGGATATTTTTATTAAAATACATATAGAAAATGTAAAATACAATTTAATTTATAAAGCTACACAGGACTTTCTGTGCTACTTTCTTGGTAGCATGTTACAAAATCCCAAGTTTTTTGTGAATGAACCCTTAACAGTGATTCTGGTTGTATCAGAAAGCAAAAAAACCCAAGCAAACCAGATAATAAAGTAGTGAAAATGAAAACAACAGCATTAAGGTTGCAAAGTTAAGCACTTAGAGGGAAAAAAGTGTCAGAATAAGGGGGTTTGTAATCTTAGGATTGTAACTTGTTGAACACTCCCAGTCTGATGCCCTCCTGTGTGTACAAGGAGATAGATTTGCTTTACACAGTAATACTTTAACATAGGGTCCCTGCCTTGTTCAGATCACAAAGTGGAGGGTGACTATAGTTGAATGAGGAGCACAGGGTGGAGGAGAGTGCAGCCTGTAGAGTGGTATCTCCTTCTCCTGCCTGCAGGAACTTGTGGGCAGGGAGAGAAGCTGCTGGTGAGCACCAAGGATGGCTGCTGTGTACTGAGACCCTGCCCCTGAGAGCTGCCAGGGTTATGCTGGATATCTTGAGTGAAACCACATTTTCAGCAGAGGGCATAGATGGCTTCTCATTTCTGGGTGCTAACTGAGGACATCTGGTACTTGGTTGTAAAAATGTTTGTTCCCACCACATCTCAAGCTAAAGCTGTGTGAGGCTGACAGTTCCACTTACCTAGCAAAATTTCTATTTCTGGGCCCAGTTCTGAATTTCCTTTTAACAGAAAACAGGATTAACTCACAGTATATTTAAGTGTATATTCTGAAGGATGTGTATTTGTTTATAGCTGTGTCTATGCAGTCATTTATGGCTAGATACTTTAATATAAAAATAACATAAGAGCAAGAGTTTTGATGCTGACAATACTGGTAGCCAGGGTGTTGTCTAATGCTTTACATGCAAGTACATGTAAAGGGTGTTCTTACAAAATTGGATGTTTTGATATACTTGTTCTTCCATTGTGATCAGATATGCATATATAGGTAGCCTGTCATGTTGCCAGCCTGATAAATCTGAGCAGACAGCAACAGATACAAAGATGGTCTGCCCTCTGAAAGACATATGCTATTTGCTGTGTCTAATGCTCCAAAGCTAAGCTGTGATGGCCAGTCCCTCTCTCCAGGACCTCCTCAACCTACTGTGCAGATGTCCTGGCAGCCTTTGGTACCTGAAAGTGATTCTGCTCTATAACCCTCAAATTTTCATGAGCCAACAAATGTTCTTTGTTCCTGTCATATTTCGTAATGTTGTCAGTTCCTTGTTTGAGTCTGGTAACACTTCCACATACCTTGATAGCTGCCTTCCTGCCTCACATGTAACATTTTCATGTTATCTTTCAGGATCATCTTTGTCAGCTTTCCCATTTTCCTCTGTTCTGTTTGGGGAGTCTTATTTTAGCAGTAGCATGGCTGGCCTTTGAGGTGAGGTTAGGGTTTGGGGTGGGTTACAAATGCCAAATGTCATTTGTGCCTATAGAGGCCTCATGATCTGCAGTAAAACTAAGGAGAGTTTCCTTTGGGACACCCATGGTGTGGAACAGAACACAGATTAAATGTGGGTTCATCATGCCTTGATTGAGTAGCCTGTGGTCGCAACTGGGCCACAGAAAGACCTAAAGACTGTCTGAAAGATCTAGTTTTGGCTATAGTGAGTTACTTCTGGAGATGCTGAAGTATTGGAAGGTGTTTAACCACCTGATTTAGATTACATGTCTATTATTTAAGTGTCCAACATTTGGAGACTTGAGGAGGGTCATCTTGACCTTATATTCTTAGAGTTGGTTATTGTCACATGAAAGGTGTTTTTTATTAAAATACCCAAACAAAAAAACCTAACTGGTTTCATAAGCTATTGAAGGATGACAGAGATCTAAGTAGAAGGGTATATTTTTCTAATATGTTGCCATTGTTGTGCCTTGCCTGAAAAAGATCACCATGAAAAAAACACCTGCAACTTGACCTGAAAATTGCCTCACAGTATTTAATGAAGATATTCTTCCCTCTGTGATGAAGTTAAAATGTAATTAAGGTTATGTTGCTTTGGAAAAGTTCATTGATGATGTGGTGAGTAGAGAGAGGCAAAACTATAGAGGTGAAATGTGCTGGAAATTAGTGCGAGGTGTTATGAACTCACAGCAATCTTTTGCAAGTCGTGGCAGTTTGTCATGAAAGTGTCTGTTGAAGGAGGTGATGCTTTGACTGTGATATGCAGCGTGAAAACATGATAAAGAGGAAGGCTGGTGCCATGGGGAATTTTCTAGAGTATTGGGTCTAAACTCAATGTAAGCATATTATCAAGAGGAGAGAAGAGTGTGTAAATAACCGTTGGCATTGCTTTTCTCTATGGAAGCATGAGAGAACTTCCCCTTGAAGTGGGAAGAGAAATTTCTGTAATAAAAGCTTCTAAAGTATTATCTCCTCAGATTTTATTACTTCCCAGCATATCTAGGGGTTGCAGTGGAGACTACAGCAGAGAGTGAATTTTTTTACTCTTAATTTTTATTGTCCATTTTATAATTAAAATCATAGGAAACCCTCATTTAGCAGCAAATTTAAAAGACAAAGAATAGAACATACACAAATTCTTCAAACAAACAAAAAAAAATGCCTATAGGTGTTGACACATTCTATCATCAGGTTTAGAAGGTAAGTTCAAGAAAAATGATTGTTATCAGGTGTGAATTAACATGCAGTGAACTTGCTCACAACTGAAGTAGGTGACAGAGATAATATATGCATTAATAAAACTCCAAATGAAAGGTATTGGTGTCATTAGGGATAGTTCTTGGAGAAATGCTATTGATTCCAGAAACAAATTTAATTTGATAGCTTTTACTGTAATTAATGCAATGGTTTGTACCAGCATAGATCCCTTAACATTATTATCTAAGGTGACAAATTATGAAATTAAATGTTCTGTTACAATGCAATTCAAATTTCTAAAGGTTTTCTTGAGTTGATGGGTTTCAGTTAATTTCCTTAGAGCGAAGTGTTTGTGGATTTGGTTGTTTGTTTTGTTTTTGGTGTTTTTTTTTACCCTGTCAGTTTTCTGCCAATGAAGATACTCTTGATTTACATCAATGCTGCAATGAAGGCAACATATACAAAGGAAACATTCACAGGTTCTGATGAGTTCTGGACAGCACCTATTGCAAACACTTTCCAAGCTTGAAAGGTATTTTCTTTGTAACATTATATTTTAATGGTACTGAATGTAACATGCACATATAATAACAATAATTCACTTTCCTTGTGTTCACCCATTTACCTTGTCATGTATCTGCTAGATGCAGGGTCTGGTTCTCTTCTGTTTTACACCTGTCTTACCCAAGGGCTGTTTATTTTGATGGAGTTACTCCTGATTTAGACCTCTGTATATGAATCTGTTATCTGAGAGAGGTAAATTAATGCTTTTAATCAAGACCACTCTTCTGCCTACCCATCAACATCAAAGCCTAGACATGCTATTAGTTATTGAGAAAGGAAGCACAGTGTGAGTAAGCAGCCCTTAGCTATCTCTGGCTCTCCATTACCAGAATTTTAGAACCATTACCTCAAAACCATGAATACTTTTATCCTCACAGTCACTTGGAATGGATATACATCCCCATTTTACAGACCAAAGCCACAAAAGGATGCAGAATTTAGACAGGTATGAGGTGCCTAAATCAAAATCTAATCCTCCAAATCACTTTGTGCAGCTGCTGTCTCCCTACTTTGAAGGTGCCTCTGTTGTGGTCATTAAAGTCCCACATACCTGAAGATTTCTTTCTGGCCATACCTTGAAGGACCTTAGCCTTGTCAGAGCATGTCTAACTTTCCCTGCTCAGAGTCTGTGGCCTCAGAAGGACTCTCCTCACTGAAGGGTGAATCTGCCACCATGCATTTGGAGTGTGCTAAAACCCTCAAGCCAAATTTCATGTTTAACACCAGTGGAATCTCTTTCATTATTTTATTTTTTTTCCCTTCCCTTTTCCCAGATACAAAGAGCTCTGGAAACATTATCACTGATCTTATATCCAGTAGTTGAATGAATAGATCAGTCATATGGGATGCAGGTGAGATAGCAGCTGAGGTTCTGTTTGGGAGGATTCTGATTTGTCTGTGTGTGCTTCCAGTTGACTGCCCAAAGCCAAGGGATAAAAAGTAGGACTTCTCAGTTTACTGAGATCCACTAGTATCAGTGATGCCTTGTGAATAAGATGTCACCCACCATCTCTGTCTCTGCATGCCGTCATCTCAGGTGGAACCAGGCCACTGCACTGAACTTGTTTCCTCAGAGATGGCTAAGAAATATGGCATTTTGTGCTAGATTCCTTCTGGTCTGGGCAAAATATTCCTGTAGGCAGCCTTGCTATAAGGTACAATTGAGAACAACTGTTGGATGTAGAAGTATGAGTTATTTTTGGAGCAAGGTGGAACAGATGGCTGGATTTTCCTCTTGTTGTCTTAGCAAGCGAGCAACAAAGTTGATTTCCCTTTCCTCCTTTCTCCTCAAATATTTAAATAATTCAAGAATGGTGACCTCATTTCTACAGAAGTTGTGCCCCAGTACAGTGCTCTCATCAGATGGTGAAGGTCACTCTTTTAGAAAGGGGAAGGGTGGACTCTCCTTGGACAGATCAAAGCATTGAGTCTGCTTTCCTGTGTCTTGGGTGAATGCACAGAAGTGTTGTACGAGGCAGTGAAACATGGTCTCATACATTACAGAAACACATAATCCCATCTTTGGGTTTAAATGGCATGTAGCCCCGGTCCCGGTGAAGGGTGAAGCTGTGTGTCCCGTTCAGGTCCCGTCCCGTTCCCCCGCCTCCACCCCCTCCCCCTCTCCCCGTGGTGCTGAAACGAGGTCCCCAATCCCGGTGAAGCTGTCCTTCCCCGTGGTGCTGAAACGCCGTATAATGCCGGCGCCGAGAGAGCTGCTAATCCCAGCCCTAATGACTGCCGCTCTCCAGCAGAGATGAGTAAGTACTCGGGACGAGAAGAGCAAGGGCCAATTAATTTTATTATTGCGATTTTTTTTAAAAAAATACACAGTCCAACGTGTGGACTGCACTCCTTTATTTGTTGGCTGATTATAGCGGCAGTTGCTTTGTTATTTATCTGTGGAGCAGCTTCCCACATATTGAGGATCACGGCATTAGGAGGCTTCATGAAGAATACTAATTACTTAAACCCAGAACTCCAAACTTCAGGTCTTAAAGGCAAACAGAGGAATTAATTAAAAAAGGAAATTCGAGACATGGTAAACAGTTAGATGCACTGACAATACACATGTAAAGATGCTGACCTGAAAAATGTTCCTTACTAATGGCAACAGCAGAAAAGAAAATGGGGGAACAAATTGATAAGATGGTCAGCTATAGAATCATTTTAAGAAGGCACAAAATATTTGTCAAAATAAACTTCATGCTCCAGTACTGTTGTAATGTGAACTGATGAAAGACTAGTAATAGTTTCTCCCAAAAGAAAAAGAATTCTTTAAGTTTAAAAACTAAAAGATAAACTCTAGTTTTACTTCTGCACATGTAATTTGTCAGAGAAGTAATGGATAAATATATAATTAATAATAATAAAGATAATAAGTTTCTATTAAAGCTTATAAATATGTCTTCATTAGTCACATAATGAGTAATAGAAACATTCAGAAAGTAGTTAAGAGAGATTTTTCTAAAACCAAGCAGCTAAGAAATATAATCCTACTGTACCTCAGTAATTGTTAAAGGAAGGACCCATTAGCTTAATTATGTTTCTGGAGCAAACATTATTTCAATGTGATAAAAGATGACATGACACTAAAGGTAAAGCTACAGCAGCTGTTACATGAGTAACAGACAATATGCCCACATTCTGGTAATTTGTGTCCCCCCCCCCACCGCCCCCAGACATGTTCTCATTAATCTGTGATTAATAGGATTTGAGTATAGTAAATGATGTTGATCTATTGTCTGTCTTTGTCCCACACCCTAGAGAGAGCAATTTGTCAGCTCAGCTTTTGTGTGACTATTTAATAGGAAAGAGGGGGAGAGAAAAGACGCTAATCTTCTAATTGGCATCTATAGAGAAAGGTCTAAGAATATTGCCTGGCTGACAATAGCTTGTGTGCAATTCCTACACCTGTAAGGCTGAGGCTGAGGCAGACAGTCGTACAACCCTAGGTGCCTATAGAAAAGGAACTGTGTGTATCTATCACACAATCACCCACTGTCCAAAGGGAGCCTGGAGAACAAGGTGCACTGCACAACAAGGTGCAATTGCGAACTCTTTAAAGTCTGTTATGTTTCAGCCTGTTACGTGTCAAGGGAGTACTTCTTGGCTGGTGTGACTTTATTAAAGACAGAAAGCTTTCTCTTTCCCAAAACAGAGAGAACAAAGAGGCGGGAGAGGAATGAGGGGCAGTGATGGAGACCAGAACAGTCCTCTCATAGGGAAAATCAGAATCATTGTAGGGAACACAAAGTGCCCAAACCCCTTTCCAGAGACATCAGGTGAACAATGGCTTTGTATTGAGATGGTGCCACTTATAATTTAACTGTCCTCCTTAGGTACTAAGGTTACCTAATAAAATGATTTTCCCTCCCACAGGATAAAATACAAATAATTTCACAATTATGTCACTAGTCCCAATTCATCAAAACGTGAGCTGTTGCTTAAAACCAGGTGTGAGGACAATTGCTTTGCCTTTCTCCCATCCTTGGGTCTCTATTTGATGCCCTCCAAAAGGTCAGAATCAAGACTTTTTTTTTCGGGGTGCTGTTGAGTTATGGATCCCTCTGGCACATCTACATCTCAGTGAAATGCAGGTTTGGTTTGTTTAATGATTTTTTTTTTGAGTGGTGAACATTGCTGAAGTGTTTTCACTCAGTTTAACCACTTAAGCTGTTCTGATAATAAAAATACTTAAAAGAATGCTGTAACTCTCTAAAAATATTATCTTTTTGAGGACCTATGTTGTTTTTTTTTACTAGTGCAATTTAGGGCACATTACTGTAAGTAGTTCTATCAATCCAGTGGGTGGAACCAATAAATTGCAGGGCACTACCTTAAGGGTGGGACTGCCTTAAGCCAGTGTTGCCACTTGGAAATTGTGCATAAAGTTGTTTCTACCTATGAAATTCTTCAGTGGATGTAACACATAAAATCTTCATTGTCTCTATTTTAATGCTAATGCATGTGAACAGGATTTAATGGAAACTGATGAAGGATAAAGACTGGATAAAGAATTGCTTCAATAGAGGAAGAATAAAACCACAGACAGAACTGAATATGACTTAAAATGGAGAATTATGCAGAAAAATGAGTTGATAGTTCTGAGGTTTAAAAAACTGTCTTCAAATAGTGTGTATTTAAATGTACAGTGTTTATTGCTGTATTTCACAATCACATATCTGTTTGAAGCTGCCAGAATTCACTGCTCTGGTGTATGAACCAGTGCTTTGGGATGTGCAGCAGCCCTGGCATGTGGTGGCCAGGCTCTACAGTGAAAACCCTGTCAGGATTTGGGGAGCAGATGTGAGTCTGGGCAAAACAAAGGAAGTGGGGTGAGTTGCACCATCTTGTATATGAATTTACAAATATAGAGCATTTATCTGCTGAACACAATTATCACCAAGCATAGACTGTAGCCCTTTTTTTACCTTTGGAGGGGAGCACTGACATTTGTCCCCGTTTCAGGTGTGGCAGAGATAATGCATCCAAATTTTCCCTGTGGAAACACCCAAAACTTTCCCAGGGAAAAGAGTTCCCTAAGTAGAGATGCTGGAGCTGTCCATTAATCCTACACTGAGGTGTGCAGTGCCAAAACCCCTGCCTGAGCTAGGGCCATGTGAATGAGGTGAAGTGTAGTAGTAGATCCACGATTGCACGTCTCTGTGTTCTAGCTTGTATTTCTCTCAAAAAGAGGAAAATGTCTGTCTTTATTCTGAACACAATGCCATGCTGTCATGCAATGCAGATTCATGATCTGAGGCTTGGGGCTGTTTGCCCTGTGCTCTGGTCTGATGAACTCCAATGGGACATTTGCTTTTCTAAACAGCTGTGATCAAGCAAGAGAGGGTTTCATCATCCAAAAGTGGAAGGTCTTGGAGCATGCCCAGAACCAGGATTTGTCAGCCTTGGAAAATTACGGAATGTCCTGGACTATCTGATTGCCTCTACCACCATCCTTAATTCTCTTCATAGAGGAGAGAAGGATCCTGCAGCCTGGGTGGGTTGTGCTTCATCAGTCCATTTACAGAGAAATTTTCATAGATTTTCCTGTAGAGCTCTCTGGGAGAAGAGGGCCGGACATATAGCCCTTAACTCCAGCCTTCTGCCACCATTTGAAGGTTTTCTTGGTGTTGTGACATAGTGCCACAGAGCTAAAGCTATCCAAGACTGCACACATCTGTGTGTATGCAGGCATTGTGCAAGGCAGGTAGGCATGTTTCTATGTTTTGGCACAGGTAGCCAAAAAAAACCCCCAATAGTAATACATTCTTTTTTAGAGGTCAGGGTGCTTAATCCTGTCCAAAATACAGTGAAAAATGTTCCAGCTCACAGGGAGTGTCAGTCTAAATGCATACACTTAGGGTAAGCTTTTGCACAAATACACAATGTGACCAGATTCCAATACTACATATTTTCATTCTTTTTTAAAAATGAGGTTAGTTTTTATTTTTAAAATGCTCAGAGCAGTGAGAACAAGAAGGTTTGTTAATCCTGTAAGCAAACAAGCAAGTAAGCAAAATGCCCTCGGCAAACTGTGTAGAGCAGGAGGTGCTGGGATGGTGTGGGTGGCTGTCTGTGATCTGGACTTCACCTGACAAAGTCCTCTGCATTGGGACGTGAATTTATTGCGTCTGTCCATCAACACAGCTCATTACATGGAACTTGAACTTGAGCTGTCACATATTTTCCAATAGATTAATCTCTATCTAGCATGTGAAGTTGTGAGACCTATTTGTTATTTGATATTTCATGCTCTCAGCCTGTTCAAAAAGCTGCTGAGTTAAGGAAGATCAAAATGCAGAGTGACATTTCTCTTTAAAAAGCTATTATTACAGAAAGATTCAGGGACTGTTAAAATGTGAGAATACAGTGATAGTGAGTGTTATAAAAATGTTATTTTAAAACGTGACCTGCTTTCTGCCTGTCCCTTAATATCACCGTGCTTAGAGGGAGAAAGAGGCTGTTTTTGAAGCAGTTATCTCCTAGTCAGGCAATAGCATCTGGTGATATTAAAATGTCATCAGATGAAAATATATGCAACAGCGTCAACCTCATTTGAATATGAAGTGCAAAGACAATCCAAGGCAGACAACTGCTTGTTTAGAGTGATATCTGAATTCAAAGGCTGGATCATCAATAATAGATTAAGGGTTTTTTTCGCTTGTTGTAAATTAGAGGTCGGATGGGTATTGTCATTTTGTTTTTAAATTATTTATTGCATTAGCAAGGCTGGCTGTTACCAAACACCAGGCAGAGTAAAAATGTAAAATACGAAGTGGGAAGAATTAATTTTAAAATCTAACACTAGAATAAAGCTTCAAACCCCCGTATCAACTACACTGAAAATTAGATAGTAACATTCTGGTAGTTCTGTCAAAGTCAAATACAGAAGCAATTGTTAAGTGTTGATAGGCAGTGAATAGAAGGTGTAATCCACTGGGAAGGTTTTGATCCAAAATGAAACAGTTTTCTACCCCTGCTAGTCAGGCAGAAATCTAATTACTCCCTTTTGATCTCTATGGAGAGGTAAACCACAGAGTTATAGGTTATGGACAGTTTTATTGATTTTTATCTCAGAAATCAACAAGTGCAGGCTTTACACTTTACACATACTTGCTTAGCTGGTGTTAGGATCAAATATTTCAAACTGGCTTTCCCTGCTACCAAGTCAATAAGCATTTTAGTTGTTTTGTTCAAGTTGTTCTGTTGGTGTAATATTACAGAACTTTTTTGCACTTAGAAGCTTTGGGTAAAAAGATAGCCAGGTTTATATTTGGGTGTTTTAGAGTGGAAGCCTACATTTTTGTATTTCCATATACTTTTTATTTTGCAAGACTGCATTGTTATATTATTGCTATAATTGGACAAACAAATGTGTTTTTAGCTCTGCTTATGAGGAAAAGATCTTCATTGTAAAGGCAGAGTCTGAACAGGAAGAGTCTGCCAGTTTCTAGAGGTTTAGCATCTCTTCCATTGAGAAAGCAGAGAAGAATAACTGTGATGCAGCTGGTAACAACACCTAAAACTATTTCTGGAGCTCTCCCAAGAGATTTCTAAGGTAGTCCTGGAGTGCAAGGGAGGAGAAGTCTTTCTGTTTCTGCAGTTTGCAGTACACCTTTGAGACAGACCAGACGCAAAATTCACTGCTTGTGTTCTAGCACTGAAACACACCTTGGTCCTTTGTCCTGTCTCTGCGGGTGCAGGCATTTCCACAAATACCCAGTGGAATCAACTGCAGCTTGTGGAAATATTTAATCTTAAAAAAAACAAAACCCCAACCCTTCTTCTACAAGCTGCTTACCGTAAGTCCTATGTAGTTTCGAGACATGAGTTCAGACATGTGCCCGAAATGGTCATTCCAGAGGGAAGTCCTTGTTTTTCAAGAAGACCCTCTATGGGCACTTTTTAATTAAATCTTTCCCATATATTTAAACTTCACTGTTAGTCTTACCTAAAACCTTGCTATACATTCATGTCCCCAGTTCAGCAAACAGTAGCTGTGCCATCAAGACAAAAGACATCAAGATTTCATGCTAGCTTTTTAGAGGTCTAATTATTTGAGGTCTATTGTTGTTAATTACACATTTTCATGCAATCCAATCAGTCTTCAAGAATGCATCAAGTCAGGGTCTGCTTGCTCATGCACACAAAAAAGCCAGTCATCCACATTTAACTCCGCTGTCAGAGCCACAGGCACAGACACAGAGCCCAGGATAAGTGTAGCTTCAAGATTATTTTGATAGCTTCTCTTCTTCGTGTCCTGGGAGATAACACTGTTTCTCCCACAGCTGCATTTTTTCCTGAATGACTGACAACCCCTTTAGAGGAGATCAACCTCTGTTTGTGCCCTTTCACTCACTCTGAGGTTATCAGCTAAAACTGCACTCAGCATTCAATCACATCTTTCCCCTGTGGCCGTAACTCCTGTTAACACAATTAACCTTCTGATGGGAACATAAAATGAATCTAGGGAGGGAAAAAGAGCAGAAATACATTCCCATGTTAAGGATTAAATGGCCATAGTGCTTACAGCAGTCTTTTTCCACCTTTTTCTTTTCTAGAACATTTTGTGTAAGGGGCTATTATCAGGGGAGTCACTTATCACAAAATTCTTCCTAGCAATTCCAGCAGCTCTTTGGCTTTAAGGTTGATGGAAAGTATTATGGGACATAAAACTGGATTGCCAACCAAGTAAACATTTTTATTTGTTTTTGTTTTGGTTTGCTGATGCCTCCCCACCCTGAAAAATCTAAATCTGTATAATACTGATTGACAGCCAATATTTACCCTTTTTTTTCGGAGGGGGAGATGATGGGGACAGATAGTATCTGTGTTCTCTTGGCTTTCTTTTTCTGTGACAGTATTTGGAAATGACAAATAGACTTATTGTGTGTTCACCTTTGTTTTCATTTTCTGGCTGTGTTTCTGTATATCTCTGTATGTGTCCTCCCAGCTGTGCCCCAGCATGTATCTACTCTAAGCATGTTTTAGCCACAGTATATTTGAGGGTTCTAAGTAAATTCTCAACCCTTCTGAAGCTAAAATATTAATATTGATTCATTTTTACCTTTTTGTCTCCCTCTATCTGCTTCATGGATGGCTTATTGCCCTGAAGAGCCAGGGGGCTGGGGTGAGGCCAGTAATGCCCCTTTGGGCATCATGCACAAACTGTAGCCTGAGACACCAAGGGTGCTTTGCAGGTATGGTGCTGAAAAACCCTCTGGTCTGGCTCTCACTGTGGTTACCTTGAGCTAGATAATGCTCTGCCCCATTTTCCTCTACAAAAATATCCATGGAGGATTTTCCCTCATTTTTAAGTGCATCAAAGTCCTTGAGCAAAGAACTAGCCAAGTATTTGATCTGCTGAGGTAAAGCACTTGGAGGACATCCCCTTTGGCCCATTAACTCCCAGTGGTGAGACTGAAGGTGGACCAGAGTTGGAAGGCATTTGTTCTCTGACTGACTGAATCTATACCCCCTCTGTGGTCAGAAGAAGGGCTTGGAGATGCTGGGCCTTCTGACTTTCTCAGGTCTTGCTTGTTCTGAAATGTTGTCCAGCAGCAGGTACTGGGCTTGTACATGCTTTCAGTATGCCAGGTGTTTGCAGGGCTCCATGGTGAAACTTACAAATGGACATGGGATGCAAAAAAAAATACCACTTAGCATATGCATGTTCCCAAGCACAGAGAGTAGTCCAGCTGAGGCAGCAATTAACTGAGATGAGGACATGTTGAGTTTTCCCATAAGATTACAATAATGCTGATTTTGACTCTACCCCATTTGCCAGGTTTACATAAAATCAGGAGGTGTCCAGGTCTAGCTTCTAAGGTTGTATCTGTGTATCCTTTACTGGTTGAATTGTTTTTCTGCAGTGACAGATCTAGGGAACTCTGATCATTTTAGCATCAGGTATTTAGTATGCAAGTGCCAAATTAGTATTTTCACCATCCTTCACAGAAGTTGAGTTAATCACTTAAACAGTAACTGAAGCAGGCAGGGAAAAAGAACAAGCTCCTTTTTAATATCTGTAATTCATACAGGTTTTTGTATGCTGTGATGTGAGGAATAAGACTATAATGCACATTGTAAAAAACAAATGGACAAGAAAAAATTTCAATTTTGTGGACTTTAATAATGTCTGGTCTGATTTATGTTGTTAGATTTCCAAGTTTCTTCCCCACTTTCTTGTTGCAGTCCTCCTCTCCCAGGTAGGGAGTTAGGGGATGATCTGCATATGTGTGGACTTTCCAGTGTTGCTGCTGCAGAGTTGGAAAATTGTCACCAACTTAAAACTGATGTTGAAAACCCAGCAGTTAGTAATGCTGGAATGTGTCCCTGGCAAAATAAAAGGAAGTCTTTGTGGCTAGAGTCAAGTACACTGTACTGCTGAAGCAGAGCCAAGGGAGCTCTGTGAATCTGCGAGTTTGCACATGAAGAAGCTATTGGGCTTGTAAGAGAAGAATGAGGAAACAGTTGATCAGAGGAGGAAAATGCAAGGGTATCAACTGACAACCAAAGGTTGGGCTCATTTTCATTGTAGGGTTTCATTCTCTATTTCATACCTTTTTTCTCTTTTCAGTTCAGATGTGTTAGTTGTTCACCTATCCTTGTCTGTAGAATTGATTGTTGCATCCATGGGAGATTGCTGGCACGAAGAAAACACAGTAATTAAAGTGAGGAAAGCTGTTATCAGACTAACTTATTCCCTTCAAAGGGGAACTAAGAACTAAAGTATTTTGGTTTCAAAGTAAACTTCATTCCAGCAGATGCAGTATCCATAGTGCCATGATTGCAGCTCTGTAGGAATGGAACATATCTGTGGAGCTCTGGGGTGGAGATCATCCTTAAGGTAAAGGTACAACAGAAAAATTGCACAGAAAAAGGCCGATAAAGGATGAGGTAAGACTAATTAAGATTGTGTCCTGGCTCACAGTGGTATTCCTTAGCTTGCTTTTCACAAGAGATACTGGTTAGCTGTTGCCCTTCTCAGGCAACTGCCTCCAACTCAAGCATCCTCTGTGGTTATCTTCAGAGGACACAAAATCTGTGTGTGTTTGGTGGGATCGCAGGGAGGTGACTACAAGGAGATGCCGTGTGGGCTGGGGCAAGGGGTGCACCCAGGACAGGGAGTGCAGAAGTGCTTTCTGCTGAGCTGAGCCAGATGTGAAGCTCATAATCCAGTGTGCTGGTGGTCTGAGGGCAACGTTGGTAACTTGGGTTTTCCCACCAGGGAGAGAGATATGAATATAAACTGAATGCCTGTAAAAATAAGAATCCAGGACATACTAAGCAGCTCTTATCCTCCTGAAAGACACGTGCCCTGGGGTGTTATGTAAATCCTGAAAGGATACAGCTCTCAGCTCATCCCATTGTTGAAAGGGATTAAGCCTCTGCAAGCAGTATCCCTGGGTGCTCAGGGATTATAGATCTGTGTCCAAAGGAGGATGCACCTGGGGTGATTTATGGCGTTTAAGGGCTTTATGCCTTCACTCAACACCTACAGCTGTTAGGTTTTCTTTTGCTTGGTTTCTGGGGATGGCAGTACATATACTCTTAGTTTTGCCAGGTCCCACTGGAAAGCAGAATATCATGAAATCTCTTTCTTTCCCTGGATCCACACACAGGTGTGCTACTGAAAAGCCTCACATTTTCTGTTCAACCAGGTCACCTTTAGACAGAGCAGCTACCACGTACGTCCTGTTTTGCTGCCTGAGAGCCACAACTATACCAGGTGGATCTGTTACCCATCCTTCCCCAGAAGAGCCTTGCTATATTTTATAGTCCATGGCACCTTGGAATACTGCTTCATGTGATTGTGGTCCAGCCCCTGGGAATTACAGTGTCTGAGCTGGCTCTGCAGTACCAGGGTGATGTGGTTATTAATCCTTCTGAAAGGGCTGGAGCAGTCACTGTCTGGTGGAAGGGCTTGTGCATTACTACATAATGCATCAAACCTCTGGTGTGGCAGCTTCTTTCAAAGAGCAGATAAATTTTCCCACTGCCCTGTGTGTCACTGTGCAGGGCTCTGCCATCCTGTGTGCTGAGGATCAGCTTAGAAGCACCAGGGGACTTATCCAAATGAAGGGCATGTTAGGTTTGATTATTCTAAAAAATGTGACCTGCTGAAGATGCCACTTAATGCAACCATGGGGTTTTGTGAAGGAAGGAGTCTTCTCACGCAGTTCTTGGAGAGAAGCAAAAGAGGCTTAACTGGGAAATAAACGGAAACAATTCTGTAATATAAATTATTCACTCTTCCTCATCTTTTGCTGGTGGGATAGTGTCCTGCACCAGTGACTGTGGGAGAGCCATACTTTCACCCTGTCTTTTTTTTTTTCTTCTTTGAGATATACTCTTTTTGTTGCAACTCTGGAGAATAACTGAGGCTGTATGGGTCTAGGCTGTCCACTGCTGTTAAACACTCTGCATTACCTAGATTTGCTTATCTGAAGCTGAAGCTCAGAAAACAAAAAAGAAAACAGGGGAAGATGTTGATGGGGTTGGATCTGCTGTTTCAAAACATCTACTATTCTCTGTTTTTCTGGACTTGTGCTTCCTACCCCTTTCCTTCCAGCAGACACCCCTTGATGAAACAGAAGTAAAATCCATTTGTTTGCATTTCAGAAAGTAATTTTTAAACTTCCAAACACAGTAGACATTTTCACCTGTATTTTCCATGCACAAAAACTATACATGGAACAATATCAGTGCAAAATTGGCAGTGTATGGATGCCCCTTAGAAAAAATTGATCCATTCAAAACTGTATTTCACCCTCAGTCCTAAATAACTGATTTATGTTCCAGGTGAATTTCTACAGCAATTTACAGTTCTTCTACTTTTTCAATTATCCATTTTTCCTCTATTGAGATAACTCATTTTCATTTACTTCTGCAAAATCTTTTTTCCTGCTCATAGTACCATTATGCCTTCTCTGACTATTTCTTAGAAATTAAGTGCTTGGTTCTTTATCTTTTCATCATTAATTACCAAAGTCTTTTTGACCTCTGCTTTGTAAGCTACAGTGTCATATTTCTATTTCCTGTCTTTTATACTTGATTTAGATTTTTTTTTTAATTTAATAATCTGCTTTGAATGGCTTTATTCTAGTTTTTCAGTCAGTTCCCAGAATGGCCACACAGCTGAACCTTTGCCCTCCTCTCTTGTTTTCATCTTGTCTCTATTGTATTAATGGCCTAGTTAAAAATGTATTTTACAGCTCCTTGAGGCCAAGCCACTCTCCATTTTTTATAATTATGCTGATTATAATCTAGATAGGTATCTTGGTAACCTTTGGCTCTGACTGTGGGCCAGTTAGCACCTCTCTTTTGAGGGCCAGATGTAGTTGGATGTGAACAGAAGTGGGTGTTATTGTAGTGCTTGGGGTTTGGTTTAGGAGACAGCAATAACAATGAACATAAGCCATTCCACGAGTGTTGGATTGGTGAAATGTTAGTTTAAAGGGCTGAGGATTATTTCCTGTGGAAAAATTGTGAACTTTTTTTGGCAGCTCTTCAAGGGTAGATGGGTGATTCAAACCTGTCCTTAGCTATCCAAATTTTTTCTTGAGCTGGTTCCACTTGTATCATTTCTCCATGCATTCTAGAGGGATTTTTATTTGCTTCTTTCTTCATAATTATTCATAAAGTTTTTTACTTTGTAATTGAAAAAAATTCAAATAGTTCACAAATTATTTTCCTGTCTTTGCCAAATCTCCCATTAGCGTCCATGAAGTCTCATTTAGTGAGTGAGGTTAGGCTCTACCATTGCCTTTCAGTATTCTCTCTTGGGGAGTGATGGCTAGGAAGGGAAGGCCAGCTGGTTTTGTTTTTTCAAAACTGAGAGCGGCTGAGCCTTCTCGCTGAAATATAATGTAAAAATGTGTAAAGAGAGACATGATAAATGCAGGCATTTTGTTCTTTTAAATAAGTAACTGAATATAATGAGTCTCAGCCACAGAATGAACATAATGAACCTCCAAAAAAGATGTTGTCTGAGAGCAATATTTACCACTGAGGAAGGGATTGTTACAGAAACAAAAATTGTTTAGACGCTAGTGGGTGAGATAAGACTCTATTAAAGGAATTAAAAGCGAAGATGATTCATCACACATTTCTGCTTATTTGTAAGAGACACATGAAAGGCAGGGATTTCAAAACATTTGTATTAGAAAAACATCAATAACAAAGCCCCTTGATTTAATTTTTCAGTCTCTCGGGCTTCAAAAGAAGATGTGACTTTCCACATTTGCCTTGAAAATCACACAGCACTGGAAACTAGCAAAGGCCTGGTTTGCTTTGCTGCATTTCATTTGTAGATTGGTCACCCACAGATGATATTTACACCGTTTTCTTCTGTCTGAAAATCTAGGAACTCTTTTCACTGTGTTGGGAGTCAGATTTCTGGTACATTTCAAAAGGCAGAAGTGTTTCTTCTGATGCTGCTGCTGAGGCTGCAGCAGCTTGCCAGGAAAGTCTGCCTCACCTCCTGGTCACCCCCCCACTCCGGTGTCTGCTCCCCTTCTCCAGTCAACCCATTGCTCTCCCTGCTAAGAAAATCTCTCTGTAACAGAGAGCAAGCTAGACAACCAACTGTCTGTGTTTTGCTTACCCCTGTCATCGGTATGAGAATATTGCAACAGGTTAGTGTAAAGATTTAGGTTTGATAGTGCCATACTTTTATGAGGTTATGTGGGTACTGGAGCAAGGTCTCACAGCACAACTATGTTAGAAAGTTTGTCTTAAAGTGTTTTTCATAGCAGAATACAAATAATATTGATAATATGACATAATGCATAATACAATAATACTGGGTTTTTATGGGTATGCTTGCTATAAAGGTATAATAGAGAACATAGCAAAAAAAAAAGGAAAAAATAAAGAAGTGAAAACAAAAGAGGACATGTAAATAAACAGCAAGCTGCTAGCCAGCATTGTGACTATGTAAGCTGTTGGAAAAAAACAGGAGTTACATTGTAGCAAATCCCAATTCCTTTTGTTGAACAGCCTGAATTTTGCTGAACGATAATCTTTTATATGTCTCCTGTAAGTTGAGCATCTATTAAACAGCCTATGAAAATGAACTGGCTTGTACCAGCTCCTGCTAATTTGGATGAGGAGGTCAGCAAAATCCTGATGTGGGGGAAAGTGGCAATAATTTCCCTAGTATGGGAATGGTAAGTCAAGGATCAAACACTTTTAAGGCTGAACAGCTTCATTTGGCTGTTCCCCCGGGTCAGCAGTAGCCTGGGGAGCTGAACATCAGCAGGAAGAGCTGCAACACTGCTGAACTGCTGTGGCTCCACTCCCTTCCTCAGCCTCTGACTCAGCATAGCACAGTGCTACAGATACAGTGTCAGGTACAGCCCTACAGCTTGCTGGCTTTGAGGAGATGGGTAATGTGTTTGGGAAAATGAAGCTCTGCTCAGTTCAGGGCTGCAGGGTCAGCATCAAGCTCATGCAAGGCTTCTTCAGTCTGCCCATTGGGGTTCTTGGTCTCATGCTCATTCCCCAAGGATGAGAAGGGTATTTGAGGTGGGGCAGGGAAGAGGTAAGGAGGTCTTGAGATCTCAGGTGGTCCTTTGAAACACACTGTTGTATCTAGGAAGGTGTGTGGAAGCTAATGGAGCTACATCTGTGTATGGACGTGTCCTCCCTAACCCCCAAAACACCATGATCCCCTACATGGGGTGGCTGCAGCAGGCACTGAAACCCAAACTGGCTTCTAGGGGGCCTTGGTTTTTAGGAAAAAGTGATTTTTTTCAGAAGTGCAACTTCATGAGAAAAAAAAAAGGGAAGAAACTCGATTTTGAGGATTTAGAAAAACTTTATCAGACTTCTTTATTTTAATGACAATTTTTCTCTTTACTTTATACCATTTAAAAAGGTCAAACTGCATTTTTGCTCCCACTTAAAGGTGCAAAGAACCTTGTAAGCATAAACCAGGCATAGTACATTTCAACCCAAGAGCCAACTGTTTTGCAGATTCATAATGATCTAAAAAAAATGCCTTTATACAAAGAAATACCACACAGCCATAGGAGTCACTGTCTTGTTTCCCACAATGCCCAATGTTTAAGTCCTAACTCTGCTGTTCTTTATTGCTATTTTAATTTCTGATACAGCTCTGCTTATGTATCTTCCAACTGAACATACTGTGCTTCTGTTTTACTGTCTATTTATAGTTGTAAAAGAAATAAACATATAAAATAAATGCATCTTGATGCATAGCTGTGCAGGAGTACAGATGTTTTATTAATGAAAATGAATCCAGATTTTTGTAAGTCATGGCAGCAATATAACATATCATTGTTTGCTTCTCTGCTAGATGGTCCCTGCTGTTTTTACATAGAAATTCCTGTAATACTTAATGGACATCTGGAAGAATTCAGCCAATTAATCGAATTCACGCAGGAGCTAGGCTAATGGCTGTCTGAAAGGCAGATTACATTAAATCAAACTTGCAATATGAATGAAAGTACTTAATCATACATGCAACATTCATTAGACGTGGCACAGCAAGTGTTTTGATTACTTTAATGAAAGATCAGGTAAAGTGCATCAACTGAACAGATTGAAGAGACAGCATGCTTACAAATGTTTGATTATGTTGACTATCAACAGAAACAGTGCCAGAAATTTATAGCAAAACATGTTTGGAAGAGGAGGAGGAAGATGGAGCTGGTGAACTTGGGCGGGGAAGTGAAATTTGGACCTTGCCTCCAAGCACTTTAATTAATAATCAGGATAGCAAGAGTTTAATCAAATGTCACAAAAGAAGCAAACCAGATGTATTTGGAGAATCCTGTATGGCAACTACTAGGGAACACTTATGTTTGCAGTACTTAGACCCTGATGCTGGTTTTGAGTCCCGTGTTTTGTCTGACTTGGAAGTAAACAGCTAGGTCCTAACCGGAAAAAAATATTTTCGAAACAATGGGAGTCCTGCTTGATTTTTTTGGTCTGCAAAAGGTAAGGATTTCCACTTGATGCTGCTATTCCTTTCAGGCTCTCTGGTGACACCCTCCAGCCACCACTGCCCTCCCTGGCACTGGCTACAGATCATCCTAAGGCATTGCCTTTTCTGACTTTGTCAGGCAGCAGAGTGCTTTGTCATTGCACCCCTGGGTGTTGACCCATCAAAGATGGGCAGAGTCTCCAGCCTGATGCAACTGCCAGGAGTCAGTGCTGCAGCCTCATCCCTCTGAAGTTTTATGCAGGATAGGTGAGGTGTCATTTAGGGATGAGCAGGGTATCTGACCTCAGAAGCCAGAGGTGCACTTTGGAAAAGAGCAGCAGGTGTCTGGCTCAATGCTGCCTTTCCTTCGCCCTTCTGCTTCATATTCCCTGCATGGGAGTGAACCACCATTGCCTTTTGGGATCTGTCACCTTCCTTGTTGCTATTGTGCCTTGTTGCTCAGCTGCCATTTATTTCCTTGTAATGCAGTTTTCCTGCTTGTTACTGCTGCTGGCCAAGATGGCTCCTACACTGCTATCTGCCTTGCAGGGGCCAGGACATACCTGCACCTTATTCATCAGTGCCTCCTGCCATTTCTTTACATAGGCAAGCAAAGATGCAGTAACATCCTTCTGGCAGGAGCAACCTGCAACTGAGACAAGAACTGGGAATTTGGTGAGACCTTGAAGAAAGTGGAGGGAGAAGTAGACAGGGTACTGTAGAGTGGGGATGTGAGAAAGTTCTTAGGCAATAGCCCTGGAGAATTGCCTGTTGCTCCTCTGAGCCAGAGGAATTTTATGGAGGAAGCTAGACTTGGCACAGAGGCATAAAAAAATTCAAGGAAGGGGAAAAAGGTAAATATTTTCCTGAGGGCTCAGCTCTCTGCACAGCATCGCTGCAGGATTGGATGTGCTCTGGCACCAGCACAAGAACAGGACAAAGCATGGCCATAACAAAGTATCTGTGGCTGTGATTCACTTGATCTTGCCCTCTGCTCTCCAAAAGCCTCCTGGATTGCGCCCTTTTGGGAAACTAAGCAAACAACAGGTTTCTCTGTCCTGCCCAGACTTTACTGGAGGCAGGCAGAACTTTCCAGCCCAAAGCACAGCATAGGCACTTCTCAGGAGCTTAATTTCTCCCATCCTTCTGCTCTCTCATCTCCTTGTCTCTTTAGTTATTGCCTTCTGTATGCAGAACTGTCCATCTAGCTGTATGCAGTAGCCTCACTGAAAACCACTATTGCTATTCATATAATTAATAATCATGACCTTTCTGTACAAGGAGTATCTTTTTCAGTGAATTACAACATATAAAGATGTTTGTAGGAAACAGACTGCTGAGTATCTCATGCCAAAGGAAGCCAAAGCTTCCTATTTATGACATGGTGAGATCAATAAATAACTCCATTAGAGGCAAATTTGTCATAGCAAATGGCTTTAGCCTGTGGGGTATAAGCTTAAATCCAGCTGAAATTTATAATGAAATCAGAAAAGTCATAATGGTCCCATCGAGGCTCTCAGATGACTTGTATGAGTTTGGGAATGCTAGGCTGCTCCCTGGAGAGGATCTGGTGTCCTTGTGATGGCCTAATGCAGACAGAGGTGGGGAAGAGCCAACACAGGGAGCACCCATTTGGCTCTTACACTGCTGCTCACTTACAGAGTAGGGATGAGAGCTAAGGCATAACTGCCCTCCCAGTATCAGTTTAGTGAAGGCAGTGTGGCAACAAAACCAGCATCACTTCATTTACAAAAAAAGTGGAAGGTTGAGTATTTTTGTGGTGTCTTAAAAATCCCTTAAGATCCCTCTAGCCCAAGTATCTTCATAGAACATTGCTTCTTAACTTCTTTTATGGAAGGCTTTTTGTTAATATTTGAGCAATGAAGAAAACACAGCAGCTGTTAGCATCGTTTTCTCATTGAGGCAGATTGTCCTCAGGTAAAACAAAACATAATTAAGGTACCCACAAAGTCAGTTATATTAGACAATCTATATCCTCATAATACAGATATTTCCTTCCACGTCTGTCACCAGCATCAAAACCTCGACTGCAGCAAGATAATTGGCAGCCTCCTTCTAAGGCGAAGGCAAAATGGCTTGTGCTGCCATCCAAACCAGCCTGGATTTCGTTTGTGTAAGTGCTGGAGCCTGGGGGTGGTATCGCTCATCTAGCTGTATTGCTGGAGAGTCATGTAGCAAGGACAGGCTTCTGAGGCAGCTTCTGTCTCTCTCCTATTTACTGCTCCTTTAATTACAAACCAGATGTCACAGGAAGATTTAAAAGTCAACTTTATTTGAAATTCTGAAATATAAAAAAACTCAACCACAACAAATTTTTTTGTGGTGGGGAGGGGAAACATGAAGGAGAGAAACACTCTTTAATCCTTTGCTTACAGCTCTTTTCTATTTTATTTTTAACTCTTATTTTTTAAAGTTGTGGTTATTTTTCTTTTATTAAGCGGCCAAAGTAATTTCTCTTTTTCTTTCTGCCCCCTCAGCCCCCAGACGCATTTTTAGGCTTTTCTCTGAGAACCAGACTTCACTGAAGACCTTCTCCCTCCAGCCAGGATTGCTTTCATACATTCCTCTTGCTGTTTATGCCCCAAGACTGTTCAGAAACAAGAAAGGAAGCTGCCTGCTTGCTTAACAATGTTTTATTTGGGGACTACCTCACACCTCTTCTCCAGCAGCCCTGCAGACTCCCAGGTGTTGGTCAAGAAGCCACCACTGGCTTCTAGGCTCTGTTGGAGACACAGGTGAGGCTGAAAGCAATGGGATTCCCACCTCACAGCCAGAGACCATGGTCCCTGGCTGGTGTGTGGGCACTGGGATGGAGAAGGACCTGAATGATGAGCTGCTGGTGCCACACTCCAGAGCCCCTCGAGTCAGTCAGATGCAGCACCCTCTAGAAGGCATCAGGAGCTCTCTGCTCCAACAGAGGAAGGTATCTAGAGGAACCTGAAGTCTGTCTGTGCCTTGGAAGGTCCTCAAGAGATTAATCCAGCCGTCATTAAGTCTGACTGCTAAATCTTGACAAGGCTTGAATGGGTCTCACAGGCTTATTTTAGTAGCAAAGTTAGGGACAAGGGCAAAAGCCCCTTCACACAAAGCAGGAAGCTTCTGCCAAAAGGGAGGCAGAGCAGCACAACATCACTCTCATTTCCATTCCCTACGCACACCAGTATTCAACTCCAAACAGAAAGGAGGGCATGGTCTGAGGATGTGAGAGGAGGAACTGTGTTCTCTTTTTCTCACCCCTACTAGATCCCTAGGACTGTCCATGTCCTTTTTGCTTGCCACCTACTGCATTTTTCCATGAGAAGTTTGATTTCCTCTTTACTGTGGGATTAACCGTTTGGTTAAGCTAAGGTCACCTAAGGATGACTCTCATACGTAAGTGGCCAATAGGTTTGATCAAGTCTAACCTGATTTTCAGACTGTAGGGGACACAGCATATGGTCAGGAGCAATGACATCATTCAATTTCTTGCTTAAGAAAGCCTTGACCTTAAATGAAGTTCCCCTGTTTGATGATGTGCAAATGGGTTAAGTGCTGCACCCTCAGCTGTGTGATGGAACTAATGGAATTTAATAAATCAGTAGATAAGAATCCAGCAATTTTCCACATAATTTGAGGGTGCCTGTGCACAACATTGTTACATATACCTATAAATTGCCTGAATTTTCTAATTACAACATTTAGGGAAGGAATAAAAGCTGAAAGTAAGAAGACAAACCCTTGTAACCATTTGGAAAGCTCAGAAGCTATGAGAGATGGATGTAATACCACTCACCAGGGCTGAACTCACTTGTGAATATGGGGAGGGAGTGGAAATAATCTACAATGATCCTGTGAGACACCACTGGGGCAGGGGCAGCCTAGAGAAAATGATATGGTTATTGAGACAAACAGATCACAATGTGGCTGCAACAATTTCTATCCCAAGATAGTTTTTGCCATTGTTTTTGTTAAAGATCCATCTGGTCTTTCAGTGACCTCCGAGTCATCTCAAACCATGAGACTAAAGGCCTGAGCAACTCCAGTCTACAGCTTGTCCTGAAAAAATATTTGGAGTCTCAGTAAATGCACTCAGTGCACTGCTTTCCAATCAGCACTTCACCTCCTTCTACTCCTGTGTAGGAAAATACATTGTTGAGTTCCTCATGCCATAGGAGAGAAGCTGAGCCAGTCAGTTTCATCACTTACTGCTTTTGCAGTATGACAAAAGCAAATGGGAACATTAATGGGAACATTGCTTACAAGGGGAAACTGAAAGAACTGTTTACATTTTGCTTGGAGGAACAGTATAAAACAGTGGATCTGTAAACAGACATCCAGTTATTCAGTGAGAAATGTAACAGGGAAGTCCTAGTTACACAGGCCAACCCAAATGTTAGGGAAAAATCATGCAGCCTGTCAGTGGAGTGACCTAACTGTGCTCCAGCATGGCTCATCAGTCCCAATTACAGCAGCTTATACTAACAAAGGGTGATCTCTAGCCCACAGAGTCTATAATCTAATCTAAAATTCAGTGCAACCACAAAAATTGAGGAAAATGAGAGAGTAATGTAAAACATGATTAAGACTTTGCTAAACAAACATAATCCAAACACTTACACAGACAAGTGGTTGAGTGGAGCAGGTGGAGCAAGTTCTGTTCTTGCACGAAGGCTTCAAATCTTTCTTGTTGCTTCTGGAAAGCCCCTGGTGCTGGTTCTCCCGTTCTCCTGGTGATCTCTAATTACTCCTGCTAGGGGATGCTCCTGAGACGTTGAGTCCGACTGTACTACCGTGGCAAGGGGTGTCTGTCCCTGGGCAAGGGATGGACTGACCCTTAGCGTTTTAATTTCCCATGGCACGCCATCTTGTGTATAATGAGAGCAGGAGGTCTCCGAGAGGGATCGCACTGTCCTGCCTCCAAAACCAGGTTCGGATAACTGAGTTATCAAACAGGAGGTGTTGGTAACACACGTTGGGGCTGCTGACAAGCCGCTGCAGGTGCCCTTCGCTCGCCACTGAGACAATGGCGTTTCTAAAAAGGCGATTAGTGGTTTAACAAACACAGCTCCTGCCTACCATCGAGGACGCATATGCTGCCACCAGGTTCACGGCACCCACAGACGCTCCCGGAATTGCATCGGGGGGCATGGGGAGGAGGTTCTGGCGCTTTTACAGCTTGTTGCACCACAACTCAGTCTTGTCCCCCCGGCCTCGGGAGGCTGACCAGGGCTAAAGCTGCGAGAGGACCACAGCCACAGCCATTACACAGATCAGTGATGTAATGTAGCATTTTGGGAGGCAATGGCAATTCTGCTCTCGCATTGGGAGCTCACCTTAACACAAGATCTTTCTGGCTACTTGCAGAAAAACCCTTGCTGTGGTAGTGCTGAAGGATTGAGCAGACTCCCAGCTCTTGCTCCCTTCCGAAGGAAGCCATGCAGAGCGGCCCGGCCCGGCTTCAGCGGGGTATAGGAGCTACTGGTACACACCCTCACGACAGATACTTCTAATGGAACGCTGCCCTGCCTCTCGGCCAAACGACCCGTGGTGTCACCCGTCTCGGACCCACGCTCCCGGTCCCACATCTCACTCAGTCCCGCAGGATGCCGTTTTCCCCGGCTCCGCGCCACGGGATACGCTCTGGAGGACATCTCGTCCGCCCTCGCAGCGCGAGCGCAACCGCCCCGGCAGCAGGAGCCCGGGCAGCAGGAGCCCCGGCCCGGCCCGGCCGCCACCGCCCCCCTCGCCGCCAGCGCCAGCCCCAACTCCTCATTGGCCGCCGCCGCCGAAGAAAGGATGACGCCCGGGCGGGAGCAGGCGCCGGGGGTATAAAGACCAGGCGGGCTGGTGGCGCCGTGCTCCTGTTGCTCCGCCCCACCATGCCGCGCGGTTTCCTAGTCAAGCGCAGCCGGCGCTCCGGCGGCTCCTACCGGACGTGCCCGCGGCAGCGGGACCCAGACCGGGACCTGCCGCCCGCCCCGCCGCCGTCCTCGCCGCCCGCCACCGGGAGTAGTGCTGCCGCCGTCGCCAGACAGGGGGCGGAAGAGGAGGAGGAGGGCGAGGAGGACGAGGGTACCGCCGCAGCCGCCGCCGCTTGCCCCGCGACGTGGCTCCCCGGCGGCGGCTGCGGCGGCGGTCCCGCCCTCGCTCCGCCGGAGGGGCCTGTCGCCTGGGGTGCAACGGGGCCCTGCAGCGCCGCAGGACCACGGGCGGCTCTCTTCGAGCGGTGCCTCAGCTCCCCTGCCTCCGCTGAGTCCTTCCCCCTGGCCGCTTCCTTCCCGCCCACCGAGAAGCTGCTGCTGCAACCTCGCACGCCGCTGCCCGCCCCACCGCTGCCGCCGGTGCCAGTGCCTGCGCTGAAGCGGCCGTCGCGGGCTAAGGCGCCGGCCAAGAAGGCTAAGGCCACGCGGAAGCTGAGCTTCGCCGACGAGGTGACCACCTCGCCCGTGCTGGGGCTGCGCATCAAGGAGGAGGGGCCCGAGGGCCGGCCGGGGCCGCCGGCGGGGCGCACGCCGCTGGGCGAGTTCATCTGTCAGCTGTGCAAGGAGCAGTACGCGGACCCGCTGGCGCTGGCCCAGCACCGTTGCTCCCGCATCGTGCGCGTCGAGTACCGCTGTCCCGAGTGCCACAAGATCTTCAGCTGCCCCGCTAACCTGGCCTCGCACCGCCGCTGGCACAAGCCGCGGCCTGGCCCCAGCGCCGACGGCTCCGCCGTCGCCCCTCCGGGCAAAGAAAACAGCCCTGAGCGTCGGCCCCGCGGCCCCGCCGCGCCCGCGTCCCAGTCCCAGCCACCACCGCCCCGTCAGCACCGCAGTAGTGCGGACAGCGCCGGCGGCGCCCAGGCCCCTCCCGGCTCTGGCCCAGCTCCCAGCGGCGCTCCGGCTTCCGTCCCCGCCGGCGAGGCGTTCGTCTGCCCCTGCTGCCAGAAGCGGTTCCGTCGGCAGGCCTACCTTCGCAAGCACCTGGGCACCCACGGGCCGGCGCGGCCCGTCGCCTACGGCCCGCCGGAGCGCGGGCAGCTCGCCTTCGCCTGCCATCTCTGCGGCGCCCGCTTCCCCTCGGCGGACATCAGGGACAAGCACCGGCTATGGCACGCCGTGCGGGAGGAGCTGCTGCTGCCGCCACCGGCCGGGCCCCCCGAGGGCGGCGCGGCGGGCGGCGAGCGGCAGGGCTTCCCGTGCAAGCTCTGCCCGGCTACCTTCTTCAGCGCGCCTGGGCTGGCGCGGCACGCCAGCAAATGCCACCCGCCGGAGAACAGGCAGGTCCTGCTGCTCCAGGTGCCCGTCCGGCCGGGATGCTAGACCCGCGGCCACCTCCGATGGGACTGTTCCGGGAGCCCGGCGAGCCAAGCAAGTCCTGTCCACGCTGTAATTACAGCCTGTCCAGGCTGCAATTCCTATGGAAAGTAGCGGTACTCACGGCTATGAAGGCGGAGGAACCGCCAGGGGACTCCTGCCCCCGCACCTTCCTGGCCGGTGGGTAGCGAAACTGGCCCCCGCACCAGCACGGCAGCAGGTTTAGCCGACGGGCGGTAGCGCCTCCTTCGCGGTTCGTGCTGAGCTCCGCAAGGACGGGAGGCGTAGCAGGGGCGGCTGGCGGGGGTGGGTACGGTCCCGGGCTGGCGGCAGCGCGCAAGGAGCCGGGCCCTGCCGGTATCTGCCAGGATGCAGGCGATGCTGGGGAAGCAGGAGCCAGCCCACTGAAAGTACATCTTCCGTAGTTGCTCTCGGATAGAAGTACAGCTGTATATGCGGTATTTAAAGAGAGGAATTATTTTTTGTGAGAAAATGACCCTGCTCTAGTGATCTTGTTTTACTAGCCTTAGCCCCCAAGCTTCAAACATTTAAGTTATTGTGAGGTGTTTTGTTTGCTGTACTTGGTACTAAAGATAGTCGAAAAGGTAAATGTTCATATTAAGTCAGTGTCAAGTCAGGTCATATAATAGCTAGCAAAATGTATGGAAGATTAATTGTGCTGTCTGCTTAATTAAAATATGGGGTGTTGATCTTCTATAGCTGAGCACATCTCTCCCGCTTACTCTGTTTCTGTGCTCTAGCGACTGTGCAGTAGGCACAAGGTGTATCTTCAGCAACTGCCCAGTTGAAAGTCCATTCCGTTAGTGGCGCCTTGCAGCATGAACAATAGCAAGCAGGGCAGTTTGGCCTTGCCAGGCCAGGAAGCAGTGTGGCCCTGCGAGCCCCCACATTGCATGCAGCCAGAGGGTCTCTGTACACATCTGGCCTTTTTGGGCAGCCTCTGACTCCTCTCCCCCATAAGCTGCGCTCTTGATATGAGCTCCTCCAAGTCTTGTGAACAGCTGAAACTGGGAACATGGAACAGTTTTTTGATACATTGCTAGAGTGCAGATGAAAGGCTACCTTCCTCCCCCCTAACAAGACCTACCTTTAGCAAAGCAACCCACAGTGTGTATTCCCTGCCTTCAACAGCGGTCTGGCCAAATGCTTTGAAATACTGCTGAATTTACCAGGTACTCACATTTCAGCCACTATTTATTTATTTATTTATTTATGTCATTTTTCCACATGAATGCTTGTTTTTTAAGTGTGATAGCAGATGAGGCTGAAAATAAGGGGAAGCAAATTCAATAAAAGATTTAAACCAAAGCTCACGCCTTTCTTGAATTCAGCAGGGCAAATTGGGTCAGCTGGTGCTTTCTGAAGAACCAAATTGATCCCAGCCATAGTCTTTGTTCTAGCACTCTCTGAAATGAGCATGCAAAATATTTCAATCTTTCAATTAGCATGTCTAAAGCAATTATTGCTGTAGTTTTGTATTTTGTTACACACAACAGAAGATTCATGAGCATCATGCCCAAAGGCTGAAAGCAAGCGATAAGTGATTATTTTTAAATGTGCTTCACAGACTTTCTCATTTTAGTTCCAGGACCTGGACAAATGAATTAATTCAATATAACCTAAAGCAGCCAAGATTTGCTCTCTGATGAAGGAGGCTGTACTTGCAGCTCGCTTGTCTCTTATGCCATGTTATTTTAAGTTGTGTGTTTTTCCATCATGTATTGTTAATGGAGACTTAGGTAAAAATGCCTGTTCATGCAATTACAAGAGTTCTCCTTTGGAGAAGGTCACTACAGTTTTTTTTAAATCATCACTCTCCTTTCTCCTACTTGTGCAGTCAAAGGTGAAGGGCTTCAGACCACAGAAATATGATGATCACTATCTGCTCCTACAGTTAGCACTTGAACACCCAGCCGGCAGGAGGGAACGTCCTGTGCTTTGCACTGTCTGTGGAGCTACGTGTACTGTATTTACTAGATCTCGGGAAAAGTTTTCAGTGCAGTGTTCTTGCCACGGGTTGGGCAAAGGCTCCCAAGAACTCGTGTGTACTTTTTAATATAGATAAAAACTAAGCTGTGGATTGCACTTAACTGCTCCACGTGTAATATACTATTCTTCTATAAATTGAAGTATGAACCTGATCACTGAGGTGAATGACTGATATACAAAAGGTGGTAAGAATAATTTTATTGTATTATTAAATAGCATGTCTTCTCTTCAACCATTACAAATTTGTAGATACTACATGAATGACAATACATAGTTTATCTTTTTTATTGTTGCCCATATGATATATTTACACATGCAGTTAGTACTGATGTCATGCTACATTTTGTTAACAGCATTTTGTTGTTTGCTAGACTCAAAATGTGAGCATTTCATCTTCTGTAGGAAAATATCTCTGGGTGAATGGAATGTGCGTACTAATCTGCACTCACAGGGTTGGAATCGTTAGCATTTCAGGCCAGGCTCCTGGAGCATGTTCCCTTTTCTTCCCTAGTACACATCATCAGACCAATGGAGTTTCTATCAGAAAAGTGGTTTTGGTTTTGTTTGTTTGTTTTGTGGTTTTTTGTTTTGGGTTGTTTTTTTTTTTAAAGTAAGAAACAAGAATATACACATAGACCCAGCAGCCTGGTGATAAAGGCTAAAACCCATGAAATGTGATGACATTTAATATTGATAACACTTCAAAAGCAAACATTATAAAAATATTTGGAAGCCAAGCATAAGTAGAATTTCAGCACAGTGTTGTTTTTTTTTTTTTTTCTTTTCCTGGCATAGAGTATGGCATCATCTGCACAGTTATGAAATGATATGATGCTTTGTGAAAAAAGTTGGTGCTACAAGCAAGTTATTTCATTTGGACTCTGTAATGCTTGAAAGGCCGTTGAACTATTTTATTCTTAACATAAATAATCTGTACACATCCTGTGCAGTAACATTGTGACATCTGACAAAGACTTTACAAATGCAACTTCAATTTAAAATTGTACATTCATTTTCAAATTGTACATATTTCTTTGTTACAGAGAAAATTGCAACGGGGCACAATAAATATAGTGTAATCAAACTGCAGTCTCCAATTCCATATATGACTCAAGATCAACCAGAGTTAAAAATTACTGCTGTTAAGATATTGTAATCATCCAGAAAGGTAAAAGGTGCAGAGGACAAACTGCACTGTGGAAAAAAGAAAAACAAAGGAAAAAAAAAAAAGGAAGAAAAAAAAAAGGCAGCTCGGAGTTGGAGTTTGACACAAAACCAAAAGCTAAAATACTAAAGTAAAATTCCAGTGTCACTGTTTAAAATAAACACACAGAAAAGGGGTATACAGAGGATGGGCACACACATATTAGAGACATTATCCTTTAACAGAAAGCAGCGAGTCGCTGTGGGAAGTGTGGCTGATTGGTGTTCACTAAAAAGCTGCAGGCATCTTGCCTCTTACGACTTGTTGGCTGAGCCAGAGGAGCGGCGCAGTTTCATGGACATGCGACTCTTGCTAGTCCGAGGAGACATTGGAGAGGCTAAGTCTGTTCCATCCACCTGTGCTGTTGCTGCTGCTGGAGTTTCTCCCGGCTGAGTCTCTGGGCAGAAGCCTGCAGAGGACAGCAAGAACCAGATGGGTCAGTACCACCTTATGCACTTGCAGCATGGGATCTATTCACAAGGGGCAGAGAGAAATTTCAGTGCTGCTGTCACTCCCACAGCATCTCCTAGCTGTTTACTAGCTGTGGGTGATGGAGCTGCATGTGGAGCTAGCCACTGCCACAAATCCACCTCTACAGAAAAAATGACGCCAGAAATCACTGAGCTATGGGACTACAGAATCCCCTGACTCTCAGCAACTGAGGCAGCACTGAAGTGGGCCACGTTCTCCCGCTAAACAAGAGAACGAACACCTCCAGTTCCCTTGCAGGGATGGGGAGTTGTTATTCAAACCACAACCCAGAAGAATCCAGTCTTTAATGAGGACATGGTTAAGAGCTTGTTGCGCATGAAGGGAGCTCTGGAAATGTAGCTGAAGAGGTGGAGTGAATCAGGGGCCAACTGTGAGAGAAAATATCTCCCATCCCAACTTTAGTCGGTGCCTCAAAAGGCAAATTCCTACAGGGCCCACAAGGCAGAAGCTTGAACAGATCATACTAACTGGATGCACTATATGTTAACGTTTCTTTGTAAAAGGAACAAGATGAATTTGAGATAACAGTATGTAGTTCGTTAGCCCAGTGCCCAGAGCTATGCTCCAGTGGGCCCCGAGTCCTCACTGTAAGAGGACAAGGCTCTTCCTTAAAAACAGCCCACCTCCAAACGTTCTTCCATAGAGACATAGAAGAAAAAGGAGAAAACATGAAATCAAATCTCCTTCCCATGTACAGAAAATTGACACTATGAACTCATATCCACAAAACTAAACTGCATTTTAATTAGCCGTTTACAGAGACTGACAGCCTGATTGAACTCAACTACCTCAGTGCCTACTGATCGCTTCTGACCCATATAAATTACGGACAGAAGCTTAGTCCTGCAGAAGTCAATAGTGAAACCCCTGCTGACTTCAGTAAGCCAGAAATCACTTGCTATTTTTTCCACATCATGCTATTACTGGTAATTCTTTAAAATAATAATAATGCAATAATCAGAACTGAAGATCTCTCTCTCTCAGTATACATTTCACGTGTAAGGGGTGCAAAACCTATTCAAAACTGATTATGATTTATTTTGGAAGACTCCTCCAAAATCAAATTAAGAAAGAAGTCTAAGAGTACATTTAAAACATACTGTCATAAGCCTCTGTGATTCAGCAACCTGGCTGTCCTCCTCGCCTGGTCCATCACCTGCCTGCTCCAGAAGGATGGCACAGTACTTTCTATCTTTTTTAAACTGACATGACTCATCGAAGTGACAGGGAGGAGAAAGGGCTGTTATTTGTTCCCCGGCTGGTGACAGTAATTCTGTTCATGAACTAGGTACTTCATTGCCAAACAATATGGAAAAGCATGATAATGCCTGACTCACTGTGCCTCACAGAAAAAGGCAGGCAGGGCAACATGCACTCTTATTTTCTGAAATTCTATCTTGTTCTAATTTTACAAGGAATTAAAGCATTTCAAATGGTGGAAATTAGAGAACAGAAAATAACCGTTGTTGTTTTGCACAGCATACCATTCACAGCTAGCGTGAAAGACCTTCCGTTTCAAGCCTTTGCCCTTTACCTTGATGTGGCCAATGCTTTCTAGTGGAGGTTTTGGAAGGAGAAGAAATATCACAGCATTTCTTTCTTTGTTGAGAATGAAGAAGTGATGAGGGAGGAGGAGTGGAAAGAAGTGAGGAAGGGGGAGGAGAAAAGATAAAAGATAACAGGTGTGAGACATGAGACACGAACCGCAGAGATTGAAGGGTATTAACAGATGAGCACGGAAAACGGAATTTCGAATTTCATTATGCAATTGCTGCTCATGCTACAGGTTAAAGAGAGTGATGAGTTAGTTATGTGCAATGAAGCAACAGCTCTGAAATCCGGCGTCATACTTACCAACTAAGCATTACAAGAAAAAAAAAAGGAAGAGAGAGAGAGAGAGAAAAGAATTCTATAACATTATCCAGATCCAGCAACCTTATTCATAGCAGCTGAGATACATCCTAAACATTGTCTAACATGATTGCTTGAACTCTGTGGAAACAGTTAAATACTCACACACATACACACAATCAAGAAGAAAAAACAAATGGCAACTTGATATATGGCTTCTGCTCCCCAGCTGTTTCACAGTATTAAGTATGCTAAAATTATAGCCAGTCTCTCAACATGAGACTCCTGAAATCACGTAAAGAAAAAACCCCCCAGTATTTAAGCTAGTTAGTCTGTGTCGAAGGGTCAAACCCTAGTGTGAAATTTTATCACACGTTGGATAAAGAAAGCCTTAACCCTTCCACTCGTTGGTTCAATTAAGGTATTACTCTTGTTATACCTTAAAATTTTGTTTCTAATTTCTGCAGACAGAAGCACAGATTCACATGTAATCCCATTTTTTTGAGTAACTGACTTAAGAGTTATTGAAGAACAGAAGTCATGTAAAATGATTTTCACATCAGAACATATCACATCAGAAGAGTGAAGAATAATGGCACTTAAAATATATTTAAAGTCTGACAGAAATCAACAGACTGATTAGTAACTAAATTTCTTTGGATTTTAGATAAGCATATATATCTATATATACATACATACAGACATACACACATGTAGATATTAGCTGTGGTATATAGAAATTTTGCAGGTTTTGTTTCCTTTTCACAGTTTTAAAATCTTCAGTGTAACATGTTATCTTTTATTTCTCTACACAATATGTGAATATTTCATTTTCATAAAGGAAATGAAATACTTAGTTATACAAAACATAAAAATAGGGTTAAGTAAGGCAGCTTTATTGAAAATTGACCTAGAACCATCAAGTTGTATAAAATAAACAAAATAGAGGTGTTAGGATTAAGAGGTTGAAAAATGTCATGAAGTGATCCATATTTGTCATTTCTTGGGCTCAACAAGTGACAAATATCATAGTCTTATGAGCTATGATATTTTTGGGCCCTAATATTATATGATCCACATCTTTTAGGCTTGACAAGTGACAAGTATCATAGCCTGAAGAGCTGATACTTTGGGGCCCCATTTCAGTTGCTTCTGAACAAGGAGGTGGATTAACAAAGTTGAAATGTGACATTTTCACACTCAATATTTGAGAACCATAGGACCTTCTAATAATAGTATCCTGGTTATTTCACTCAAAAAATAACTATTTAAATGTAGAATGGAGTCGTAACTACATAGATTTAGAATTGAGGTGAGGTGGAGGAATTTGGAGGTATCCTAACACATGCATTGTCATGACTCATTTTCTTTGTCAGTTCTGACTTTCAAAGGGGTGAAAAATTCACTGAGCAGAAACCTGACAGGGTGCCGTTATTAAGACAGAGTGCTGTATGGTAAGACTACTCTCAGTGCTTCTGGCTTTATCACACCTTGTCATCTGGATCAACATTTTCCCCAGTGTCATCTCTGAGAATGACTACAGAGGATAATATCATTTCTGCAGGTTGGTAAATTTTGGTGGTCTTTTAAGATACTTCAACATCCCTCACCTGACTGCCAGGAAAGAGGGCAATCATTTTTGTACACCTTGGGCCCTTCACCACTTTTACAAATTCCAGTCCAAATGGGGCCAAGTTGTCCATCATGCTCAGTAAAGCCTTGCTACAGTCAAGTCAATTAAGTCTCTCACTGATTTTGGGAAATAAGGAAAGGAAGCAAGAAGCAGATGCAGAGAGAAAGACTGCATAAGCAGCTGCAGAGAAAGACGAGAAGGTAAGGAGGAGATGGTCTAAAGACCTGGGAAACTGTAACTGGGTATGAGAGGAAGAACAAAGAGCCAGACACAAGGAAGAACATAGCAAAAAAGATTAAGATTATGGCAAAAGAATGGCAGAGCCCATGTCCAGTGAAGAATGCTCTTTAGAACCTGGCTGGAAACATAAGTATAGGGTAAACCTATTCCCCTCTGTCAACAAATACCTGTGAACTCCACTGGCAAAAATTCCAATCTTTTAACTAATGGAGATTCAGGCAGAGGTAAGGCAGCTTACCATTACTACCAGCTACTGCCCTATCTCAGTCTGCAGGGCATGGTGGTGGATCTAGAGGGTCCAATTTTGCTTATGAATCACTTGACTGTTAATCGGTGTAACAGGATTTCTCTTTTGTCCTATGCCTTAAAGCAAAAATGGAAGGACTTGCACAAGCAAAATGTCATCAAAAGAAAATAAACTCATAAAATCAAACATTCAGAAAGTAGGAAATGTCAGAATTAAAATTTAATATTGTCCCCTTGTGCATATGCATGGGATGCATTTTAATAGGACAGTCATACTCTATTTTTGTCAGTGGATACACTTCCTTAAATGAAGAATGTTGATCTTATTTGGCTTTCTAGCAGTCCACACTGGATTTACTGCCTCAAAGTGCTAAGGATCCTCAGCTTGCTATCATCCAAATGGTTGACTTAAGGACAATAGTTCAGAAATGCATAATGTTTCAGCTTCAGTTGATCCAATATGGAATTTCTGGAAAATTTAAGTAAGTTTTGAGGTTTTGCTTTGACTTGGAAGAAAAAAAAATTCCTAAGTTTGTCCTTGAGAAAGGATAATGAGAAACTGTTCCCAGCCCTCATTTCTGTATTTCAGTTTCACTTTCAATCACAAACTTCAACCACCACCATCATCAACAAGTGTTGCTTAGACTCTTCTACAGTGAGAAAAGCACCATTATTCTCATCTGTGAAGGGGTATTAAAGGGCCAAAAAAATTCTCAGTTCAAAGCTACAAAGCAAGCAAGCAGCATAAGAGATTAAGATGCAGGCTGTTGAATCTGAGTTTTTCTTGTGCAACGTTGACATATCCTTACCTCTGCATTCCCATGCTTCCCTGCCTGTGCGACAGCATCCCCACTTCCTTTGGGAGTGAGGCAACAGAATTGTTCTGAACACAGGCTTGAACATACAGGAAAGATTGTTGGGATCAAAGAATCTGATGCTTTTATCTGAAGGGAAATACTATGACTAATGTCTCTGCCCCTTCTTTTTAAGGTTTACTGTACTGAGGTACTAACTTTAGAGTGGGGTACTAACTTTTAGAGAGGGGACAAAAAGAAGACAGGGAAAAAAGAAGACAGAGAAAAAACAAACCCAAATCATCAGTACTTTAAAGCTCAGAATCTTAGCATTATGGGGTCAATAAGCTCTTCAATATCATTGAGCTTATCATTGACAGTTCCCTCAACCTATTCTGGTGTCACAGAAATCCAGTTTACTCAATAGCTGTATAGAAGGAGTTACTCTATTTAACAGAGACAGCACGAAGTAGAAAATGCAGAAGCAACTGAATTATATTCTGTGATTAAGTGCAGGTACATTTCAATTTTTTAAAATGTACACATCCACTACAGTAGTCAGGTTTCCTAAGCATGGGAAGGTGGACTCATCAGATATTTTGACAGGGCAAACTAAGTACCTAGATAAAACAGCAGCAGCCACAACCACACTTTATTGAAGAGCAACCATTCTAAGGAAGGAAACAGCTTTTGCTGAGGACTGAGCCTTTGATAAAATATGTTAGTCTGAGAAAATAGAGTTTGTTATAAAATGCAATGTCCTGTATTTGCTCTAACATAGTGCAAATGAAAAAAATGGCATGCTGAAATCAGCCAACAGGATCACAACAACAAAATTAAACCACCTGGTGATGGGCTGTAGCAGCTTTGCAGGTTCTATAACTCTTTCTTAGAAGAGGTAATTGTATATAATATAAAAATTAAATTCACCAACTGTAATCTTGGTGATCACAATACAATTTATGAATCATATCTGTAACATCTAAAATGCAGAAAATTTTTCTAGTCTCCTCTGGTCAATTATTTTTCATTTAAAAAAACACACGTAAATGAAATAGTTTATATTAATAAAAAATTATTGTGATGTATTTTTAGAAGCTGGTCAGAAATTTTCAGGTAGCACGGATATATCTGCCAGGCAGCCTGCAAGGTTTTGTCCAAGTCATCTTGGGAGAGATGAATCTGTGTGGATTTATTACCAGACAGGACTCCAGTGCTACTTGTGTTATCCTGGTACCATTCAGAGATCTGTACCTATATTTCAAGAAATCTTCCTTTTACTTAGGGATATCTCTTTTTTTAAAGCACATCTGGTGTACTCTAAATCACAGTCCCTAAAAATTCTGGGTTATCTGTAGTGACCTCACTTACAGGTCAGCCTTTGCTAGAACTGGAAACCATTGGTTTCCAGGCTAACACCAAGAGCTAGGCTAACCTTTTTGGCAGATGACTGTAATGTTAATTTATACGTGGCTCAGGATTTAGAATTTGCATCCTTCAGAGTCAGCTTGGAGGCAGATGGTGTGGTGCTACTCCAGGTGCTCTGTCCTGGAGTTGAGTATCAGAGTCCCAGGAGCCCCAGATCAAACACGGGTCAGCCCTTACGCTGCAAGCAGGACTGCCAGAGCACCCCCAGCTTCCCTGGACTGAAATGGAAGCTCAGAGTCAGGATGATCTGGGGACAAGTCATTTAACTCTGACACCAGGTCACACTGTGCTATATGTCTGCCCTAGGAAGCTCCTGGCGGCTCCTGACAACAATGCGTCGGTCAGTTCCACTGCACTGCGCAGGGTCCAAAAGAATGTGGCCCTCAGGACAGGACTTCATGTTTTGTGGTATGTAAACATACAGACACATACATGCAGATGTGAAATATATCACAAGCTTCTGCTAATGAGATTGCAGAAAATGACTACATTTGATAGAAAAGGTAAGTTGAAAATCAAGTTTCTAAAAATTACACTCTTTTTCCAGATCATGATAGAGAATACCAAGTAGGAATAGGACAATTTTTAAAGGAATACAGGAATTGCCACTGTAGAGCAGTGTTCTCTAACGCACCAAACCAGTACAGAAAAGCAGCTTTGCTTAACCATGAAAGAATGAACTAGAGGAAAAGGGCAGAACAATATAGCCTGGAATGAGATTTCCAAAAGTGAATAGGCAGAACAGATAGAAGTGCACTATAATACAGAACACATACTAGCCATACAAAAGTGTCCGGTGTTGAATACTTACTGAGTGTATGGATTAGATAGAAAATGTGGCAAGGACTGGTATCCCTGGTTATGGTTTTTAATGTTTCTAATAGCAGATTTGTCCCATTAAAATGTTTTCATACATTAAATTATGTTAATTTTTAACACTGATTTAATCAGTTTTAAATTACTTTAAATTTTGTTTCCCTTTGGTCTTGACTATTTGCACTAGCATAAATATACCTCTTGCTATACTTAGAAACTGCTCCTCATTTCTACTTATGGTTTATACCTTCAAAATGAGTCTCAATGTTTTAACATCTCTCAGTCATTTTTTTCTGTACTGCTATTAAAACTCTTCTATAATTTTAGAATTTATGTCTTCATATTTTTGCAATTGTGAAATTCTGAGATAACGACTTGCCAAATTATTTTCACAAAATTAATTTTATTTAGATTTACAGGTTTTCCACAGAAGCATTTTGTTTTGTCATTAAATAGCAGTTTCTGAACAAGGAATTTCAAGTGTTACACATTCTTCTTCTCCTTCTCTCCTATGTTATCACTGCAGAACGTCTTACAACATCAATGAAAGACAGTACAGGGTACAAAACACACCACTGCCATCCAGTACTACTTGTTCATGCTGAGAAACAAAGGTCAACACAATAAAGTGTTACTCATTCAACAACTGTCTCTGTCATTAGTTACCTTAATCCCAGAATCAGTGTTAGTGCTTCATGCAGACCTAAGGTTAGTAAAAGACTAAAACTTTAAGAAGATGTAGTGGTCATTTCTCAATCAGTGTGAAATTCTTTTTAGTGTGAACAAGGGCAACAAGGAAAGTTCACATACAATTTGGTTACAAGCTTAGTGCTCTAGTAAAAGTAAGAGGAACAAAGGGGGTTTTTGGACACTTTGTCTTACCTTCAGATAAACAGAACTGATATTTAATGATCTAAAAAGAGGGGAAATAAAATAATGAAATAATCATAAGGAGTTCAAGAAATGTCAGAACAGGAAGGCCTTGAGTTACTCATTTTCTTTTACCGATTTTCTCATTAGTAACTGAAAATGCAGTATCCTCTTATAAAACAGATCCTTTACCAGAAAGCAAAAATGACCAACTTTGCAGCTAATAACCTGGAAATAAAATAGATGATTGCAAGGCTCTCAGATTTCCAATTTATAATTTTACATTCTAAAAATGTAGTGAGCCATAAAACACTCTTATGAGGAAGGTATACTTAGATTAGAGAATGTATTTACCTGAACTAGCCTAGATGAAGGAGTACCAATGCTTCCATGAAGACTCTATACAGCAGTGTGACAAAAATTCACTGTAGAAGTACAGGGTCTGGTTGTTATATTAAAGCAGCTTGCCAAATCCTAATGCCAGGCACTGGCTCATGATGCCAGGCAACAGAATAAAGATTTAAAGGCAACTTTGCCTTGTTTCTCAAATATGTACATATAGTCTCTACAATTAATGACAACTCTTAATGATGTGCAAAGGTCTGAATTTTTAGTCTTTATAAGTAAGGATACTGCATTTCAAGTAAGATTATATAAAAACAGTTCTTTACTATACTTCTTACCTGTCTCTGAGGGCAAATGGTGGTAAGGTGCTGGACAGAAAACCTGAGCAGCAAAATCCTCAAATGTTGTAGGCTCTAGATGATGTTGAACAATTGTTTGCAGGTATCGTGCTCTCTCCTCATAACTGGTTTAGCCAAGAATTAAGGATGAATTTATAACATGTACTGCAACTGCTAAATATCAGTGCCTAGTAATTCAGAACTTGTTTTTGTTAAATACAGATTATATATTTCAGTGACTATACACACTTATTTTTAATTCTTTACATAACTATGATATTACCTGATGCACTGCAGTATGTAAGATAAATGTAAGATAAACATGATTAATGTAAACATTATGGTTTAACTATCTTTTTTTCGTATCTGATGCAAAATTTTCTGAATTTTTTTTCCAACAGTAGCAACTTCAATACTCTTTTAAAGTAATGATTTTGCCTGTATTGTGGTCTCAATTAAATATAAAAATGTTACAATTTTTAAGAGGTATAGCATGAAAAATAACCCTAGCATTAACAAAGTAAATGATTTTGCACTTTTCCAAACAAACTGCTTCCATAATCCCTAACAACACACACACACACACACACACACACACACACAGAGTTAAGATAAATGCATAGCAATACCCAAGTATTGGGAAAAACACCTCGTCAATTATGCTGTTAAAACAAGCAAGAATATTTGTATGGAATCCACAGGACCCTTAAATACTGGCTAACAGGGTGTCGGCAGGGCACTGACAGCAAAATACCGTACTTCTTCCTTTTCCTTGTGTTCTTCCTCTCTGATATTATTGACAGGAGACTGGTATCTTGAAGTGTTGTTGCTTTTGAAGAACCCTCTCCAGGCTTCTTGTTCCAGCAGGCCTGATTGTGCTGTTAGCACAGAGAGAGCGAGAAAAAGAGAGACTATTTCTGCTGTTCGTGAAAGCAACTATGGAAATGGCTGTCAAAATGTAGAGCAGCAGGCAGCAACATACAATTATCAAGAAAAACTACCATGCTGACTTCATGTTGTATAGCTCCTGAACTGAGAAATCAGTTAACATTTTCTCTCACAACTTTCTAAGTCCTCCAGCTGGACTCAATATGTTGAATGAGGAAGACCATCTCCAGTTATCTTACAGAACTGTAAAATGATCAGAAATGTTCCTTGGCATTTATGCTTGTGCACATCTTTTTATTTTATTTGTACGTAGTGAGATCATTTTCTCCTTGTGTAGCTCTGATTTCCTAAAAAAAAAAAAAAAAAACCCCAAACAAATCAGTATGATGTGGAGGAATGCACTCAGAATCAGTTTCTTATGGTTCCGTGTTCTGATTTCAGGTTTGCAGCTGAACGGGAACAGGGATGGTGAGGAAGCTACCCTTCTGACTCAGTTTTGTCACCTGTGAAATGGGGATAATATTTATCTTCCACACTTTTTTTAGCAATCCAAACAAAAACTGGATTAGAAATGATGTGTTTTTAATAACGAATGCCAACAATTAAAATAAATAGCAATACTATTTTCAGTTAAGTAATAAAAATCTCAGCTGCAAACTCAAGATAGAAATGATACACTTCATTTTAGTTTATAAAACTATACTTCAACAATTACAGAACTTTCCTATAAAACCTCTTTGCAGTGTTTTCTGTACAATATTTACAGTAGATTTTGCAATATAACTAAACATGAAAAAAAAGTATAAAGAATATATTATCTGAAAACAACCTCTAGGGAATAAAATGATTTTCATTGTACTTCCTTAGACCACAACTTGGTTACATAGTGAAACTGGGAAACAATCTGCCCTCCAAAATCTGTGTTCCAAATTCTTTCTGGATCCCCAGACAGCTAAACCTCAGCCAAAATCTGTCTGAAGAAGCTACAATAGAAGCATTGGGACAAGAGAAAATACAAAAATCTCCCATTGTAATGGTTCTTAGGTTAGGGGATAAACACAGTATTGAGCCTTAACAGAAGAGAGTAATATAGCAGTTTTTAAGAGGCTATGTATAAGTGGTAGAGGATGAATCTGATGGTTGAAGTCTAAATAATACTATGTATCTCACAACTTGTTGAAAAGCACTTTTTTCATTGGGGGAGATTCACAGCTGCTGAATTTTCTGCAGTTAATAGAGTCCTTTGATTCACAGCAGTGCCCCTTGCACAAAAAATACTGGCCTTTGTGTATTACCAGAAACTAATTTTCTATTTGGCTGAAAAGGGAAAAATGGGGTTATTGCTTCTCCCTCCTACAGAGCTTTTCATTATGCCTGATGCACTCAACTTCTAAGCTCTTCTTAGAAAAAAAAAATAACTGAAGAGGCAAGAGGTAGAAAAATGAGCTTGTTAGCACATTAGAAGTGAAGTATCTTGGTGGGCCCTAGAAATTCCCAGTGGTGTGTTAACTTATCACTCTATGCATGCTGGCACTGATAGTCTCCCAATTGATCACTCTCTTTTCGCACGAAAGGTGCTGCCAGGAAGCAAAGGCTGAAGGCCCACAGGAGAACATGCTCCTATCAAAACAAGCTGTTTTTAAAAGTCTGCTTGAATGGGTAAAATGTTTCATGAAAAAGTAGGGCGGAGACACCTACCTGTTTTTAAAATGCTCTACTTTCAGAGGTCTCTAAAGGAAACCTTTTAGTTTATCCTATTATATCCAAAGCTCATACACAAATAAGGCAAAAATGAAGGAAAGTTACCACTTTGAACATGACAAGGACATTCCCATTCTCTGATCTAGGTACCTTTGTCCTAACCAAATAAAGAAGTCTCGACACAGATGCTGACTGAGAGGACAGCGTTTTCATTACACAGTGGAGAGCACATGCTTCTATCAGTTCTAGAAGTCTAATTCAAATGCACACTTAGTATGTCTAGAAAAGTAATTCAGCTAGCTAGGTTGCCACTTGTCCTAAGAACCCACAAAACCATCTGCAGATTCTTAAAAACAGAATGCCTAAAACCAAAACAAGAATCTGATGCGAATGCCTAGTCCAAAGCTTTCTGTATTCTGCACTGTGAAATGACACACTCTTTTCAGAAGAACTCCTTTTATGTATTAGAGTCTGAGTAGCTGCGATTGGGATACTTTTATCTTCTATTCACTTATATTTTGAGAATATTCTAGTATTTTAAAACTCCAGATTTGTATGCTTCTGTGGCTGAGATAACCTTGTTCTATGCTGTATTTGAATGCAACTGTCTGCAAGAGTGACCATAAATCCACAGTAGTTAATTTCTACATTACTTCTAATAGGCTAGACATTTATTTCTTTAAAGCGCTGCTCTCCAGGGAAGAGTTATTAGCACCTACAAATTGAGTGGCACATACAAACTCAATGGCTAGTAATAATAGGGCAAAGCAAGCTGTATTCTTATTGCCAGTGGATGTTGCCACTGGCATCAGCAATTAAGATGGAATGGGAAGGATGTACGGACAAACCAATGGAGAAAGACTCTGGCACTGAGAGTGACTAAACACTTAGACAACAGTGTTGTGAGCTTTCTTCTTATGAAAAAGGTGCTAACTGGAACAAAAGAGAATGGATAAGAAGGTAAGATATACATTAATTATAGAGGCATCCACCCAAATTTGTCAGCTGAAAACTTCCAGAGATATAACCTGCAAAAAGTGTAACAAACCAAAATCTAATGACTTCATTATACTTTTTCAGAAGATATTTTTCTGAAAAATACAGTTAGTACCAGAAAAAAATCAGGAATCATACCGGTTTTAGTCACTGCAGCTAAAATTTCATTTGCATTACAACACATTTTACTTATTCTCTATATCTGTAATTATTTCTATTACTACTGAAAATACTGTACTTTCCATTATTACTGTAAACATGCAACTTTTTTAGACCTGTTGATTTGCACTTTGGAACAAGCTCCAAAATTCTGGTGTAACCTGTTTGAAAAAACATCTCATGTTTTCATCTAATGGTTCTCCACTACTGTTGACTGTATCATTTCCTTTTTTAAATCAAGCTCTGCCTAGATTCCTACTGCAGAATACTTCTACATCCTGAAGATTCTTTTTGCATAATATAAGCTAAAACTTCTAGCCATCTACATGAACAGCTTTAGATACCTGTGAACTTCAGAGGCATCCAAGACAAGGCATTTGCTGTGTGGAGATTCTCATAATCTATATTTTAGACTCAGACACCTATAAGGCCAGTGAGGAAGAACATGGGTCAGATCAACAGTGTAGTTATATGCCTAAATGAGACTAAATGAATCTCAAGACTTTTGGAAAAAAAACCACAGAAAATGCTTTATCAAGACAGATTTCCTCAGATCCTTCTGGAGGGAAGGATTAACACTGGGGGACCTACTCAACGATACAAACTTAAAAAGGGCTGAAGAGATCACAGTTCATTAACACACTAAAACAATGATGGAAATATTTGTAATGCCAGATCAATATTTCATTCACTGATCAAAATTTAAAGGCAATGTACTTTAGAGGTACCTAAAGTCATCAATGGTAGAAACTCTGTATTTTTCCAAAAGTCAAAAGGAAGTATTTATTACCTCAGATACAACAATAAAATGTTATGCCTTAGCTTCCATTTTAGTAGATGATTTCAAGATGATTAAAAATGCATGAGAGCACTGTAGTTTAGGAACTATGAACACCAGAACTATGAAGTTCCAACTTGTAAGATTAACAATGCTGCCAGCATTCCTACACCCGTACTGATGGGCTGTATTTATATATACATGCACAACAATATAACTGTACATTGGAATATGTGATCACAATAGTAATGGTATGTAGTACCTTAGATTCTTTGATTCCAGTGCTAGGAAAAACAAGAGGTTTGCCTAGAAATTTATCTTAGAAAAAAAGCCGGAGAACGGATTTCTAAATAGCAAGATGGAATTTTTTAGGTTAAATTACAAACTACCATCAGAAATACATGTACAGCTGCATCCCTTGCAGTTCCAACTGTTAGAAAAATCATCTAAGAAGTCAATATATATTGATATGATTGTGGAGAGTATGACTTTGTCAGCCAGGCATTTGGAAATAATTTAGACAAGCAGAAACCAAAGTACTACTCCATTCTTGACTGGAAAATGAAAATCCTCCACCCAGAGATACTTGCTTGTAGGATCAATGGATATCTGCAAGAAGTTTTTAATTCCATGTATACACTATTTATATAAAAGAGATTAACAGTATAAGAAAAAGCTACACAAAAGGACACCTTCTTGCTTATTACATTTGCCCCCTCAGCAAATTTAGAAACATTCCATTTCCTTTCTAGAAAAATCCCAAATCTGTAGTATTGTCAGCATACAAAAATACTTCCAGGATATTAAAGACACTTGAAAACAATGAAACAGTGAAGAACAGTGAATGGCGTATGTTTCTTGCTCTCTTGCGTGAAAAGGTGTGCAAACTGCACAGAATTAATTGCCACAGTTTGAGGTACTTAAAACAATGAAAGCATAAATTTTATAGGGCAGGGTTTTCCTAGTAAAATATAATTCCTGACATCAAAATGTGAAAGGAGGATTGCCTCCTGCAAAAAGATAGAAAGTACAGGTTAGGATCAAGATTTATAGAAACTGAAAGAAAAAGTTAGCCACAGAAGAATTTAACATTTAAAGGAAGATAGGATAAAACCCAAACATCACAGAAATGGAAGTTTTTTTCTGGAAAATCTCACTCCGAAAGAAGAGATTGTGCAGTGGTTGTCAAACCAGCTGAACTCATACTGAGTCACAGCAATTTGAACTCTTTGTTGGCTCTAAGAATTAAGGATGTAAGTCAGGCTGCTATTGATCCAGTGTTGGAAGCCCTGCAAGTAGCTGTGGTTTGTATGTAGGTGGGTGATCAGTATCAACTGGCCACACTGAGAGGAGTAGTTAAAGTTCTCTTATATTCTGAAAAGTGACTCTGTAGAAGTGGCATCATGGTGTTCCTTATTTATTGCATTTCAGTGATTTCCACATCTAGTTTGCACAGTATACAAATAAAGAGATTTTTTTTTTTCTCCTGCTGTAACTTCTGTTTACCCAGGTCAACTTGGTATCTCAAAGTCAGCCTGGGTTCTTTTCTGTTTCTTAAATACTGCCAATATTGAAAATGGCATGTAAATATTTTGCTCTGTGCATCTGTTTACACAGCTATGCTGTAAATGAAAGCAGCTTCTGCATATGCAATTGGAACTTAGCCATAACACTGGTAATACATAAAGCAGAATTCAGTTCATTCTCCCCATATCTGATGCAATTTAGGTGAAAGAGAAGAAAAAAGTTGTTATGGTTGACACTACTAAACAGGTGAGAGAATTAAAAATGTTATAGTCTTCTAAGGTGAGACAGTACTTTCAGCACTAGTGACAGCACTTTTGCAATAATATGTAACAGTGTATTTTCTTACTCATAAAAACAGAACATAAACCTCAGAGGAATCAAAGTTATAGCTTTAAAGTAAACTTTTATGTTGCATTTCATGAAAACATTTTAAAAACTGCAGAAGGGACCCAATGTTAATTGTCCAAAGTCAGTACTTTTAAGATGTATATATGACAATCTACTAATTAATGTAGATACCTCATAAGAACGAAAATAAGTGTTAAAAGTAACAGACTAAGACTGTAAAATTTAAGCAAACATAAAATGTAATATCTAACATCTTTAATAAAAATGGTTTTCAACACCAGTTGTAACTGCAAAACGGCTTTCTGAGGCAATTTCTGAAGTATATTTCTTCATGAAGAAAGTAAGGGAATATGTAATACATAAATCCACACAAATTAATAACATCATTACAGATCCTGCAATTTGTTTCCAATGCATATAGCTGCATCATTTTAAAATGAATACAACGAAAATTACTTCTCATTTTTTGCACTACTAAAAAGTTCAATAAATCTGTGACAAATTAAAACTTATCAGGCAAATTACGACGACACACACTTTCTGCCATTTAGACCTGGACACGAACGTGTCTTCTCGGGAGACACCCCAGACACCCCCTAGTCTCTCCCTAAGCCCTCCCACACCTTCCCCAAGCCCCCTTGGATATTAGGAAGAAATTCTTTACAGAAAGAATGGTGAGGCACTGGAACAGCCTTCCCAGAGAGGTAGCTGAATCACCATCCCTGGAGGTATTTAAGAAATGAGTAAACCTGGTGCTCCAGGACATGCTCTAGTGGCAGGCATGTAGGGGTGGTTGTGGTTGTTTGTGTTCTGGTTTTGGTGGTTTGTCTGGGGCTGTGAACATGTATTTTTTTTTCTTGTCAAGTCCCTTAGGGAAGATTTCCTCCCGTGTATTTTTTGCATAATTACCAAACCTCTACAGCTAAAGGAGATTACTTCCAGTATATCTGTCGTATAGTTAAATGGCTAGACGTCCTGCAAAGGAAGCACAGGTTACATAAATTGCAGTCACTGGGTGTTTCCAAGTCAATGTTATTGCTTTCTACCTAGTTTACTAACATTATATATTGAAAGGCCTTGACTTTATCTGAATTCATATAAGAATCTTCATTTTTACAGTGTGAGCACTTCAAAAGTTGCTGAAGTACTGCAAGAAATTGTAACTGATGTTTACATTTTCATTGGAAAATCCAACACATTTAACACGCTGTAACACTCCTTTTAGGAAAATCCCTCGTATATTGTTTATTTTTATGTTGTTTCACCAGATCTTACAGCAAACTAAATTCTTCAGTAGTTTATAACATCACCCACAAAGAAAAAGCTGTGATTCATCAGGGCAGACAAAGCTGGGCTTTAATCCATTCCTATAACCATATTGCCAAGTCTATATTGTTTACATTGCGTCTCAATTAAGAGACAGGCAGGACACCTGGTACTTCTTTATCTAAGTCCCACGGGCTGCCAGATGACTCGAAATCCATAACAGGTGCTAAAGCAGTGTGAGTGTAGCACCATTAACACAAGCTGGAATTGGATAAAATTTGGACTATGCTTAACCACTTAAAACACTCAATTATGAAGTGAAAAATGCAACCATTCTGCACCAAACTCCTTTACAAAACGCACTTATAAAGATACACAGAATTAAAGTGCAAGTGTAATGGATTTAACATAAATTTTAATTTTAGTATAAATATTCTCCAAAATTAAACTACATCAAAAGGAGATATGTAAAAAGTTGGGGTTTTTTAAGATGGCTATATTAAAAATATATACTTTTTGAATTGAATTAATTCTAATTCTGATCATCTGTTTAGGACCAAAAATGACAAACTGCTGCTCAGACTTCTAACAAATTCAAATTTAAGTGTAAAAAAAAATTACCAATACTTAATGCATTCTTTAATTCTCTAGAACTCAGAAGTTATTTTAAGGACTTTGGCAAATGAAAGCATTTTACGGGAGGATTTGAAAAACAGCAAGATTCAAGTGAAAAATTACATGATAAAAGACACTCCTTTGCATCAAAAAATACTATTGCAAATCTCTTCTTAGGACTTTTTCAGCTAAGGTGACTGAACTAAGTATTATGCTCAGACACTAACAGAACACACCTCGTGAGAGAAAAATGAGTATCTGAAATTTTACAGTGGACAATTACTTAAGAACTATCTGTATCTAAATGTGCAGTAATCCAATTAAGTGTCTATTTAATATTGTAATTACCAAAAACACAATATAGTGATTTTATTACCAGAGTAAGCAGTAACAAAATACAGTAAACTGTCATTTAGGACAGTGTCATAGTATCTATGATAAACACCATATTGGCTTAAACTAATGCACTATATGCCTCTAGGGAATGACAGGCTCAGAGACTGGGTTTTAACATCAGCATCTATCCATTAATCTTGACTTAAATATAATCTACGCTGCAGTAAGAGGAAGAATGAGCATTCAATGAATTATCTGTTTGAAATATAGCAGGAGCATATTAACACAAACCTAAGTAAAAAAAAAATCTTAGTTTTTGTACCATTTATTGTGTATGGTTGGTTTCACAAATCCTGAACTGCATTTTAGCATGAAATTAAAAAGACGGGGAGATCAAATGGCTACTAGAATCAGAAGGACAAATACCTCAACACTGTAACAGAATACTCATTAACTCTACTGGCTGTGTGGTTAAAAGACTAACGACAGTATTTACAAATACCCCACTCAACCATGTTTTAGTAACAGGCTACAGAGGTGATAACACAGTAGAAGAAAGAGTGCTGAAGCCCTCACACAGGCAAAACTCCTACTCCAACTTCCAGGGAGGATTTATCTTACGAATGTATCCAAGACAGGAATCGATGGACCTATAAGGTATGTTGTGCTAACTGAAGCCCATTACAGCTGCTGCTGCTTCAGGCCCTCTCTGGAAGCAGTGGGTTTGCAAGAGGCAGCAGGGGAGACACAGGGCCAACAGGACAAGGGACTGAAGTTTCTTAACGATGCTGCACCAAATGTGCCAGTGAGAGATGTTAAGGTGCTGCAATCATCACTTCAGCCCACCAATAATGTGGAATAGTACAGGCCAGAGAGAACTGCAGTCCCACATACTAAATTACAGGGTTTGGGAGCAGGATTTATCCCCACTCTGACACTCAGCATTATGTCACTTTTAACTCAAGTAATTAAGGTTGATGAGTGTAAAAATACAGAAGAAAAACTGACTCTTTGCTCTCTGGTCTTGGCGTGAATGCTTACGCCCACAGTTTATGTATTTAAATGTTTAAATTTCTATCTCAAATACTTTCTCTGCATATATAGGCACATTAATTGATTAGAGAAATATTAAGGAAAATGCCTTTCATGAAGACATCACTACAAACTGTATAACTACACAAATATGAAATTTTATTAACAATGAATACTGCCCATCTAAAAGGCTGCACATAAAGACATGTATTGATTTGCAATTTCACACTACATAATAACAAAGAAAACTTCTCCATCAGAAATTCTGTCATTAATGCCAATCTGTAATATAGTTTACAACTACCTTTCTTTTTTTCTTTTATAGTTGAAGAGAGTGTTTTCTCTTTACCCCGAGTTGTTGCAGTACAGGTACGAGATAATCTACTTGTAAGTCTCTTCAGATGGCTGTAAAGCAGATTTTAAAAAACTATTTTTAAAACTCAAAGACAAGCTTCTTCTGTTTAAATGAAGAAAACATATATTAATTTGCAGTTACTTCCCTCTTTCTTTATTTTGAAGGGCAATTAGTAATGCAGCCCCTTCGCCCTCCTCCCTAGTGCTGTCAAGCTGTTGAGAGCAGTTTGCAGCACTACAATGGCACTATTGTGAACACTGTCTGGGCTTCCTTCCCACAGAGAGTTAAATGGGCAGTTCCTGCTGCCCACGATTGGTGTCCAGCGAAACAATACTTAAGAGCCAGGTTTTATCAGTTCCACGCCAAGGAAGTGAAGCCAGGGAACCCAAGCCTTCATATCATGCTGAACCATATGCCAACCCTGCTGGCCCCAAAGGTTTATCACTAAGAATCAGGATACATCAGGTCCCCTGTGAAATTTCACTTCACATACCTTCTGTGTAATGCATGTCTTTGCTGAAAATGGACCTTTTTCCACAACTGGCAAGAACAGATGGATGGTAACTACAGTTTGGCAAGCGGAAATTACAAGATTTTCTAATAGCCTGCATTCTTCTGTGTTTGGGAGGAAAAGCATTCAGCAGGCAATAGATATATTTATGACCCACGGATCTATTCAGGTGCAGTTAATCAGCAATTAAACTATTTTCTCAGTGTCTAGAAAGTATATTGAGATTAATTTGATTGGCCAGGATATGATTAGGACTCATGTCCTTCGGACTGCCATATGGTAACTGCAATTACCAGTGTAATACTAACTTTTAATCCTTGCTCTATGTTAACTTTACTCTGTTTTTCTATTAAGTATGTGGCACATACAGAATAAACTATATACATACACCCTTTTTGGTTGTAATTTTGGCCTGTTTAATTAGTACCTATTGTTACATAAGGTACATTCCATCTCCAGCTAGATATTTCCACATACTGACAAGTATTATATATAACTCCCTTTTCCAGTAACTGAAATACAGATCTGTAGGAGAACAAAGACAACCAGTGTGCTAGTTTCCATTAATCTCATCATTTTATTTTTTTTTTTAATCTATCATCTTCTAATCCCTCTATTGGCACTGGAAAGCATGCTCCAACTGTCTTGATTACCATACGGAGAACGACACAGATAGAGTTTGCCAATATCTTATTCAGCTCACCTCAAAACATTACTATATCACAGACATTACTGTTTGTCAGTTTTGCCTGTTACAAATAATCTCCTAGATCTCCCACCAATTTCAATATCAGAATCAGCCATACACAATGGTGTATATTTATTCTTTACATATACACAGCTTTTAGTGTTTTAACATACAAATCTTTCAAGTTGTTTGCAAGACTTATCTGTTATTAGGGGTGAATTTGTGAGTAGAGAAGGATTAAATCAATAAATAATGCTGTCTTTTGCAACATAAAAATAGTGCTTAAGTAGTTTAAAACCATTTCTTTCTTGGAATCTTATAAACATCAGAAAAATGTTTCATCTTCCCTGCTTATATTCACAGACTTCTGAGAACTATCAAAGAAATATGTATGAATTTTAACACCTTAAGGGGGCAAGAGTCTTAACATTTTAACAAAGGACTTCTTGTTACCCAAAATGTTTAGTTAATTAATAAGGTTAAGTAGGTATTAACAAAAAAAGCTGTCATTCTGTGTTACATACAAGGCAATCAACTCTGCATAAGATTGAATTAGTTTATTTTTTTCATTACAGTTAAAGGACTCTTTGCCGTCTCCCTGCAACACTTTGTTTGAAAGAGGGATTTATAATGAAAGAGTGATTGCTCTACTAACTTCCAGGTTACAAAATACAAAAATTTCCTACCCTAAAAAGATGCAATAACAAAGAAAAACCTCCACTCCTTCGAGCAATCTGTGCAGACAGATCCAAATTTGGAAGTCTTAGGAGGCCGATAAAGCACTTCACTGCTTTTCAGGGTAGCCCACTGACAACCTTTTATTCTAAAACAGAATGCCACTGGTGTAATCCTACCCATATTTTATACAGAAATCAGTAAAACCAATAAAACCCCTTCACAGGAGTAAATTAAATTTCATTCACATGAAAGAACACAGAAGTAAAATAAAAAAAAAATATATTTTTCTTAACAGTACCAAAAGACTTAAGTCTCCTCTGTAACATCAACAGTGCACTCAGCTCTTTATAAGCGCAGTTATTAGTAGAAAACTGTATTACTAGAAACAATCAAGTTTGCTTTTTTACCACTTCCAAGAGAGTTTCATGCATTTCATTAGTGAAGAGTAACTAACAACTAAAGGTGTACTACCAATTAAAAACAAGGTATAGATATCTTGTGATAACAACAACATTATTATCCTTAAACTCATGTGCTTACACTATTTCTTTGACAGGTGCTCCCAGCATCCTAATTCATATCTGCACATAGCCCTTAAGAAGAGGCAGAGACTGAAGAGCTAACTGGAGTAGAGAAGGCAGATTCTCTGGGATTAGAGCAGGGCAGTTACTGACAAAAATCTTTATCTGAACATGTACAAGTCCAGAACTGTGGCTAAAGAAAAGTATGTTTTGCTAAAAACCTCACAGACTATATACATAAAAATATATACTGCATTACAACACAGCTTTCAAGCTTCACACTTTGATTTATTCCTCATATTAAAAATGCATGAAATCCAACTGAAAGTACACGTATATCTACATGAAATTGCAGTAGAACCAGTGGCTTGGTACACACATCTGCAAGTATTTATCCAGTAGTTATTTGAAGAGTCTATAAGAGAAACACTAAGGCAAGAGTTTAAAAACCTATCACAAACATTGGTTCAATCAGTTGTCTCTAGTGGCTAAAATCAAAGGCATTTAAAGTGATGCTTTGGAATTATTCATTGCAAAGCAATCCTATTCTTTCGACAGTTAACTAATAAATGATGGCTGAGAACAGGCTTCCAGTACCTCTGAGGTCCAATTGTTACTCAGAACACTGCTTACTTTTGCTCCCTGGCATTGCATTTTAGCTCTAATTGCATGATCAAGCCAATAAATTGGACTCAAGGGATGAAAAAACCCTACAAAATACCTACCCTGACAAAACCAGAGGTTGCAAGAAAATGCACTTCAAATAGAAGGGAGACAAGACGAGACAAGCGAAGGAGAGGTATCAAGGCTTGAAAGACAGTCATTAATACTGACAGATTACTGTAATTCTGGCTGTCAAGGTGATCGATTTAAGCAGCATATGCCAATCAATACTCTCCTCATTTACTGAGCAGCATTAGATATAGTTAGGTAAGATGTCCCTAAAACAGGATTTCAAATCTTACTTAACAAACATAAATAGCACAATTTATGCTTTGGAATCTTGGCTGTTTTTTCATTTGGTCTTTTTATAATTGGGCAAACTTCAGTGTGCATACAGTGTTCCATACAAAGGTTACTTTAGATGATTCTATTACACTGCATTGCCATTATGTATTCCATTTCTTTACGTGGGATATTTCAAACTGTACCAATTTTCTGTATAGCATATTAAAACACTAATCTTGAATTTGAACATTCTTAAATGCAGCAGTTATTTATCTACCATTCATTTTGCCTTTTTTTTGCATTACTGGTTTGCCATTCTGAGCACTTCAGCAATCTACGGTTTACAAGAAACCAAATTTTCCTGGTATTTCCCCTGGAATTTTCCTTACAACAGTCTATTACTGTTCAAATATACTTGTGATATCAAAGGAAAACACATTAATTGGATGTATTAGTTCAGAGGAAAAATTCTATAAAGGTAATAAAAATAGCTGTTACTGTCACTGCACACCCTCAGGTAGATGCATGCACACACGCATGACTCTCTACAGATACAAAACTTTCCTCTTATATTTAGATTTTCTTATAATGCACAGAGAAACTGTTACACCTGATTCCTTGAAAATGAAGTATCTGAACAGTTCATTAAAACAATCAGATAATTATAAATGCCTTGGAAATCTTTAGTTTTTCATGTTATACCACTGTATGCAGGCATTTAATTAATCACATTTTTAATTATTAAAAGATCAAGTAAGTTGTCAGCAGAATACGAAAGCCAAGCAAGTCTAAGTACAGGAAGAATTGAACATCATATTCTATACCTTATGCTTCTTGCCTGAACTTGGAGAACAATTTTCATTGCTAAACAGTAAACAGCAGGGGCCATATGATGAATTCATATCAGATAAATCTACAATGATACAATTCAAGAATGGGATAAATATTCACTGAAATTTTCAATTTGATGTAAAGCATATAGAGTAGTATCTAAAAAGTGTATCAAGCATTATTCCTAATGTCTGTTTCTTCTCACCTGTGGTGACAGGCAAGTTAAAACCTTATTAAATGTATCAAGATTGTACTGCCAGAAATACAGCAAAGTTTGCTCAGAATCTTGGTATGCAGTAGTTTAAAAAAATTCTAAATTAGAACACATTAGAAAAGTGATTATAATTACAAGAAGTCTTAGAAGTTTTCCTAGCACAAATGCAGCTGGAGTGTATTCAAGAGAAAAACATGTACTACTTAAGCCAACAACAAATGCAATAAGAAGAAACACATCAGATAGGAGATGGAGAAGGGCTTCATTAGCAAGACAATGCAAGTATTTTTTGAGTGTCACCTGCACTGTGTGCATGTATGCCACCTCTTGGTGAGGGGTTACTGCTACCAGAAAACCAGACCACCACAAGATAGTGAGGGACTGCAATCTAAAGCAAATTCCACAAATCAATGCAGAAACTCCACCCAAAATGGCAATATTCTCTTCACACAGCTATGTGTCAAGCATCAAGTTAAAGCAGGATACCTGCCATACACAACTGATGTTTGCTAGTAGATTTACTAATTTTTTAATCTTCAAACACTACATTATGGAAACATATCATGACAGTATTCTGACCAAAGACTAAAAACACAGAGTAGATGAAACCTTTAAAAATCATTAATAAAATCAAAGCTTTGAAGTGCTTTGTTATTTAAGTTTGCTATCAGAAGCATCAAAATAGTGTGAGAAAGAGGAAGGCAACTGACAGAATACGTCAATCTTAGAAAGCTACTTCAGATTGTAAAATACACACTCGAAGTCGGGACAGACTATAAAAGGGAGATGAGCAGAATTTCCTGTATCCATGCAACCATTATTATACTATTCACACATACTACCCATAGCCACATTATGATTAACAGACTAGCGCAATAAGGAAAAAGTTGCAATCAGGTTACATGAAGAGGACTGAATATCCCTGCTGATTACAAATGACAGCTGATTCTTTCAGCAGGTCTGCACTTAGAAAATGCACTGAGAGCATGGACAAGCCCTGCTTGGAAGTAGGAGGGCCAAATTCAGTGCCACCTCCTTCACATCTTGTATACAAGCAAATCAGAGTTTACTGTTATCCGTCACCATAAAGATCTACAAATGTGACGTAAATATTCCTCACAAATAGAAAAGCACAGACCTATGTATATATCATCAACTCCACACAGAGTCAAAAGGTGCCCACCAAGCATTATGCAGCACAGTGAAATCAACCACACATCTGCAGGCATGGCGACATCCATACACTGACACTGGCTTTGAAATTAACTATTTATTCTGGTTTACTGTGGTAAAAGGAGAGCTAATACAGAAGTGTACGGCTTGAAACATGTTCTGTTTGAAAGAAGTCTCAAGTATTCTCATTCCCTCAAGATCCACATTTAACTGAATTTCTACTAACCATTATCAAAGTTCCAAATACACTAACACTGCTCCAGTATATTAGATAAGTAAAGTTATATCTAAAGTATATTAAATTTCGAGCAGATCACTTCAGAATTCTCCTTCACTGACACTGTTATGGTCCTGGACATGTGGGAAGTCTTGAATACGAGCTTCAGTTTTCCAAGTGGTTATCTACTTTTGCTTACCTTCTAAAAAATAGATTTTCTGTTCCTTTTTTCCTCCCTCTTTGAATGTATTGTTTTCACCACTCTGAGCTCTCTTTTATTTTGCTCTAGTAACACTCCAACAGAAGGGAAGAACACCTTGATGAATGAGTCCCGTCTTCTGCAAAAGACATGAAGTCAGGGGAGGTCTCCAGAAAAGTTATTTAATCACAGAACATAATATACTCCTGTCCATGTGCACTTCAGTCCACAACAAACGTACACGCCAATAACGAACTGCTACAGCCATAGCAAACATATGGTAGAAGAAAACAGCAGAAAGCACTAAAACCAATCCTTGGTGTCTTCAATTCCCTGCTATTGCAGGAACATAATTAGATTCAATTTTCAATCATTCCTATTTAACAGACCATGCTGATGTTACAGGAAACATCCACCAGTCCTTGCCATTCTTGTATGAGGGAGATTCCTTCTTGACCTCAAATTTGGCCATAGATTGAAGACCAAGAGCATGATGGCTTTTTCCATGATGTTTTTAATCAAGAGCTTTTGAAACAACTGAGAGCTAGGCCAAGCTTTGAAGTTCAGTATTTTTTTGCTATTTTCTACTGACACAACTGACTCTACCACAGCCTAAGTCAAGCCAGGGAAGCTTGTAGAGTTTTTTCTGATTTCATACCATGCAAACATCTTTTAAAGAACTGCCTACACTCCCATTTTAGTTTTTAAAGTATTCTACAAAGCACTATGTATAAGATACTCCCCAAGTCAGGAGGAAAAATAATTCTATCAACTATTTAACAAAGCTGCTCATTAACATCAGTTCCCTATCAGCTGGTGCTTCATAAGCTTACCAAAAGACAGTATGAAACCTACCAATCCATACTACTCAATATGAAATATATGCAATGCTTTCCAGTTACCATGCTAACCATATTAGGAGACAAGTACCAACATTTTAATGGAGAACATATTGTATCATAAATGACATGGAGTGCTTTGACGCCCATAAAAAATATAATTTGGAGAACTGAATTAAAAGTGAACATGCAATACACTGCTCCTAGAAACTAGCCAATTCCTAGACACTGAGCTGGCAAGCTATGTCCAAGGAATTTACTACAACTTCCATACTCTGTAAAGAAGTTTAAACATACAAGTTTGTGGAGTTTTCTGGTACTGAAAGTTTACTATTTCAAAGTAAATTGTTTTGCAATTGCTCATCACTATACATCAACATAATGCTATAAGCCATCACTTTTCATGGTATAATGATGATAATACATTTTAAATTCTTTGATTAAGCCACTTGAGTAATGACAAAAAGATTGGACCTTTCCAAACATAAAACCACAATGAATCAACATCTGTCATCTACAAAAGTGGCACAAACATCACTTAATGTGATCACATCAAACACAATCTATCATTCATCTGTAAATTCATTTCATCAGATCTAATCTAAAACCCTGTAAATATTAACAATCATCCTTAGAAAAAATAGAGTATTTTAGCAACAATCTATCACATGACAAGCACAAGTATCTACAGTTTGTGTGGAAATGAAGCATAATTTTCTTTTTGATCAAATTTTAAACTTATCTTTCAATTTATTAAATAAAATAATAGTATGTTCTTGCAGATTTATATAACAGGTATATAACAGAAAATCTTAAGAAGGGGAAAAGTGTAGGTGATTGACTTACCTTGTGTTTTTTTAATTTCTGGTTGGTAAATCTATCCCAAGAACAGCCCTTTCAAAAACCTATTAATTTCAGTTCCAAAAAGAACAATAGCAAAAACAGAGAACCTTTTCTATCATCTTTACAAAGACATAATTTTGACAACAACTTTGTATTTGGAGCTGAATAACAAAATCTGACAAAAACGTAACAAATTCCTCATCTTGAAGGACAGCAGCATTCATATCCTTCTTGGAACTAGAAAACAAATTTAGATCACATTAATACTAGATAAATACTAAGTATCTTTAAGGAAAAAAAAAGATTATTAACACCATGACTTTGTTATTTTAGAAAGCCTACCTATAAAATAGTCATTAAAATAATTTTGTTAACAAAAAGTCATAAATGGATGTTATAAAACATCAGAAACAGGCAATTTTTCAGCACTGAATCTATCCTTCACTTAATTAAAAAAAGCTGGTCTTCATCTGAATACTCTTCTATGAGTTTCCTAAAGGCACCATCACCACAAAAATAATATTTTCCCCGTATTAATCCAACAACAATATAAGATGATAGAAAACATGGAGATTGTATCTGTAGAATTGCAAGGGAATGTACATGCTGTGGAAACCATTTGAGTGAAAGGATACAAGTTTTGGTATAAAGGGATTAATGATTTCAATGCACGGCTTGCATTTATAGCTGTTGCACGAACCATAATAGGAAGAATTTTTCCATTCACAATAGCACCATCAAAGAGTGGACCAAAAAATGGAACCTGAATAAGAAATTAAGAAATTCAACATAAAGCAAGATCTTAGTGATAACAATTAGCAATCAACATTAACAATAGAGCACTCAAACATATCTTTTTTTCCCCCTCCTCACTGCTAGATAATCAGACCAGTTATTGTGCTCCATGACAGATCTTTTTTCTCTTGTGGAAATATACAGCCATATAACTGCTTGATATCCTTGGTAACAGATAACACAGCATTTGAAGAAAATTAAGCAACCATTAGAACACTATGTCTAATCAAAGCTTATTTCCAACATTTGCTGCCAAAATCCTAGGAACAGTCATGCATATGAAGTTTATGAGGTTGAAAGGCTAGATGACAATACTGTAGGTGGTTAGTAAGCAAAAAGAATAATTACTCAATTTAAAAAATATTTATCATGTCTTTAGATACAAAATGTCCTTAAGGACCAACTCAATGTACAACTATCATACAATTGCTTGTGGACCAACTATCACCTCCCATTTTCTTCTTTTTTTCTTTCTTTTTATCATATCGACACAAATGGATTGTAAGCTCTTTACAGGAGAAATCTGTGGTGAAAGTTTGGCCTCTTTGGACCCTGAGTGTAAAAGCCCTGTTTGTGAGATGAACAGAAAACCCTGATACTCAGTTCAAGCAGCACCCAAAAGGTTTACAGAACAGATGGATCTTATTCTTTGGCATTACACTTTTCTCTGATCAATCATTATTTTGCAATTAAAAAAAAAGAAATTAAAAATCTCTTAAGTGTCTTCATTTCCTGAAGGTGTGAATAAAGTTCTGAAGCTGCTAGCATGAAGCATGTGAAAAGCATTAGGTCAGCAAAGAGAGCAGAGTGTATACAAGATACCCCTTTTGCTAAGATGAAACCAATGCAAAGGAATTTTAGATTTGTCATATTGTTTTTGCCATCAGTCATTTAATGCAGTTTTGAGAATACTGAAATGTGAAGGAAGGTACTACATTTTCCACATTCAAGGACCTCTTGTTGGACTAACAACAATATCTGCTTTTTCTTTTTCCTTCTTAACCTATGCACTTCCAAAAATACAACTCTTTGTATTTAATTTAGTAAAATAAAGAATATACTTATTAATTAAAAACATAAGTAACCCAGTAATAACAAGATCAGGTATTGGGTATCATTTCATGTCTATCATCAGATACAGGCAGTCATCATATAGAAGGAATTCTATTTCTCTCATACCTCATTTATTAGTATTAGTGTTTCTAGAAAGAACTTTAATATTTAAAGTTCAGAAATTCATGTCAAGTGATATCACACACAGAAACTATGCAGTACAATACTCATGACTACTCATACTCCATGTTCACTATCCTAACCCACTGTTAAAAACAGTTCCAGCACAGACATTTGAGGAACAGTCATTAGAGTGTGTGTTCGTATGCCAAAGAGCTGAATGGTCTTTCTTTGCTGAATTAATCTCCAAATTCTTGTGTGGAGTCAAGGAGAAAGTGAAAACTCGCTTTGAGAAGAAGAAAGAGGAATATGACATGGATGTAGAAAGTTGGAGCAGGCTATTATTCAACTACCACAGTCATGTATCAAATTGGATAAAAAAGTTCACCAATTTTATCTTAATACTTAAATGATTATGCAGAATATTCTAGTTTTGTTTCCATTTTATAATGCTAGCAGATATACTTGACAGGATCATGCCTTTGCAATTTCAAGTTACTGATTTTACAATGCTTTGTACTTACTGAACTCTTTCTCTTCCTCCTACCATCACTGCAATTGTCAGTGTTAAATAGACATTGCCTTGTTCGGTCAATGTATTATACCAAAACCTCAGATTACAAACAATATTCAGTTCATACTAAACATACACAGGAAAAAAGAAAAAAAGAAAAAAAAAAACCTTACCTCAGGCTTTTTCATAATCTGGATACTGAACATATGGTTTTTCATAGGATAGATAACTATAAGAACATCACCAAATTCTGTTGGAATTATTCCTCTTCTATAATCTCGAGTATGCTCTGACCAGACAATGTGTACTTCATCATTTCCTAAATGTCTTAGCTGGAAAAGCAAGGATAAAACCTCATCAGTTTAAATGTAGTCTATAGCCATATAGCTATATTAAATCCTCATATTTCAAAAGGACAAAGCCACTAAAAAGAAATGAAGAAAATTTAATAAAATAATCAAATTACACTATAGTTCTCTTACAAACAAGTTCAATGACAGTATTAGTTATATTGGTTTGTGTTATAGATTTTATACATCAGTGCCAGTGTCTATTTAAATTAACAGATACACCAGTATCTGTTGTCTACTGAAAGCTAAAATTTTGTTATTATCTCAAGAATGCAGTGTGATTCAATCTGATTTACTAAAATGCTTTCAAGATTGCCATCACTGATAGGCAGCGAATTACTCAATTCTATACAAACTTTTAAAGTATATGAATGAATATCTGTTTAAAAGCTATGTATTTGAACAGTCTTTAACCTCATTATTCTGGCCAAATTCCAAACTGGCTACTATAAACATAAGGCTTTTAAAGAAGACTAGCTACTGCATTTTCCATAGACCCTAGATTAACTAAAGTAAATGCTCATTTCCCATGAAACCTGTATACTTTTGTAAAAATAACAGCCTGCCCCCCAAAAACCTCAAAATGGCTCTTGATTTTGCTCAGAATGGCCAAATATGTTCCTCAAAATCCATGCTGTATCCTCAGTTGTAATCATATATAACCAGATTAAGAAATATCTTCAATGCTCTGGAATTATCTGTACTGAAGCTCCAAAATAGTCCTTCTGCTAGATATTACCATCTGATAAGCAAATGTTAACATCATGTGATACTGTGAAAGAGGCTTTTATGTATACTGATCAAATACATTTAGATTATTAAATGTGAATTTCTTTCCAGTAAGGGTTATTTCTGAAAATTCAAGCTGGACTCTCATTTCTTCCTCCTTATGCATCACCAGTTGTACCTGACACTTGTCTTCACCCACATTTTTCAGTTTGTTTGCACAGCTGTAGGTAGGTCAGATTCGTCAAACAATTGCCTTGATGTTATTCAAAGGACAGCATAACAAACTGCTGTTAACAGGTAACATGCAGATACTAATCTGAGCGCACAGAAGTAGTCATTCTATATAAAAAAGCAACAATTTTTTGTACTGATTTCAGAACATAACTGCACTTCAAATAAAAGCAAAACATAGTCATCAGAGAAATTTCCTTGCAAGTATTTACTTGTTTATATTACAAAACCTCCTGGAATGTTAAGTTTGTCTTATCTGAAGGCTTATACCCACTGTCAGCAGCAGACTTTGGAGAAAAAAAAAAAAAAAAAAAGAAAAAAAATGGAAAAAAAAGACATTGCCTTTGCTCTTCTCCACTAGCTTAAAATTGTGCCAGACTGAAAAACAGGGTTGTATTTCTAGAAGAAAAGGATTTTCTTCAGTGTTGGACTGGGCAAAGCACAGATGGCCTCAATACCCCACATCTTGTCTGATGCTCCACGAGTCATTTGTTTTGCCTGGGCCAGATCACACATACATCTAATCTACAATGACTGCAGTTCCTTTGAAGTGAGCTGTTCTTGCCCCTCTTGCAGATGGCTGAATTATTTTGAACACTTAGCTAGAGATGCTCTTGTGCCAACTGTAAAACCAGCTCAACAAAAGAATTAGTTATTACATCATTCACTAGACTTTTATATGCCTAGATTAGAATAAAACCATGCAGTAACCTGAATGACTGATGTGCAACATGCAAACATCAGCTGCAGAAACCTTGGATAACATGAACGCTGCAAAAGACAACTAACTGTGAAATTCTTCTGAGGGCCTGAACCTCTTCTGCATTTCTCAGTGATGTCATAGTCAAACTATCTGTTGAAATATGACAATGACCGAAGGGTATAACAGACTGGTGGGCTTGCACTTAGAAGCCAGTAAAAAGCTCAGGGAGGCTGAGGCTGCCTAATCAAAGAGAAAACAAGAGGCAAATCAGTTTTGGTATGAAATCTTATGGAATGTGAAAAAAACTACACGATCCTAGATTGAGGGATGGCCATCTGGTGCACTGATTGAACTGACCTCATTGAACTGACTGCCAAAAATCAGAACTAGGACTGATACACCCATCACCACACTGCACCATTCCCAATTTAGCAATATTGAACTATATAGTAGACAAATTTGCCCTCCTTTATTTACCATCTTTTTATTCAAAGACAACAAACTCATACACCATTAGAAACAAGGGATGGTGACAGTGTACATGCCAAATAAATATCTTTAAAATCCAAAAGATACAAAGAGTTTAGACAGTTCAGCTTCTTGAGGGTATCACTGCTTCTGAATTTCATTTATCAGAGGTTGTCCCTGTGTACCTGCTACTGATACCTGCAGCTAATCAGACAGGACATCAGTTCTTGCACTTCTGAGATAGCTACCCAGATTGAGCATCACTACCAATGCATGCTTTCACATCGGACAGACATAGATTTTGGTGTGATAAAAGTGTATTGTGTGTTTATTTCAGGAGAAGGATTACTGACAATGGACACATATTTTTGGATGCCAAGTGTACTGAAGCCATTAATGACTTCTCTCTCCAATTTCAGAGTTTGCTTTATACTCCCATAAAGGTGTGAGAATACATTCCAGGCTAAAAGCACTAATTTTTTCAGAGGAAAAGGAAACTGAATCAGATTATTCCAAGGAGTTCCAAGTCCTGTCAGGTGTACTTCATCTCATGATTGCTACCACAAATGATTTGGCAAAGACCCAGTTTGAGTCAAGTGTAGAATGGCATCTCTGTGACATGTAATTGAGAGTCAAAACCAGATGGTGCAAGTAGGTGGATGATGGTATAAACTGTAAATGGTGGTTTATAACAAGATGTAAAGTACTCAAGATTAGAACTATGATCAATGCTTTGTTTCCATTATAGGAGGTAGAAAACTGACAAAATAATAAACAAATAAACCAGATTGGGTGTTGCTAATTTCATCTTTATGTTTGGAGAGTAATTAAGTTCTGGAAAAGTCATTCTGTTCCCTTTTCAAGAGTGTATCAGAAGAAGATCTGACACTAACATTAGGGCTCCTTATTGCTTCTTTCAGATGTCCTCACCTTGGTCAACAAGTAAAGCTTATGAGAAAGCCTGAATGGTGGTAACTGGACTCAACAACAACATTTAATTCATGGAAGAGATCCAATAACTGAAATTGCCTTGAAAAGCTTTCCAAGGTCTGCTAGGTTTAGTATAAACTTTTTAGAAAGAAGAACTACAGGTTTTCTTCTTCATCTTTCAGTTCCCTATTGAAGGACCCTGAAGTCGAGCAGGGCTCCACAGAACAGCTTTCCTGCAAGCACAGCAGACATTTGGAGAAACTATCATTCTCTGTAATTATTACAACAGAGAGAGACAGAGACTGACCTCTTTCAACTTTAATCTGGGTTCTTTGTATCTCTGTATAGAATTGGAACCATTCCAGAGTTCAGTGTCCTGGACACAACTGGGACAAATATACTGAGCTACAGCTATGTCTGCTGATTGAAACCTAAAGGACTGACAGCAACAAAGTTTCCGAGAAAAAGGTGTGTTCCCAATGCTATCTAACAGAATCAGATTTGGTGCACACAGAAAGTAGAGGTACCAAGACAAATCTTGTCAGTGGTTACTCAAAACTCACCACCAGTTGTGTAAGCCACTACTTCTTCACACTCATTTCCTGACTTTGCCTTCCTAAATTTACAACGTTGTATGTGCATAAATCACAGTAAGCAAAATGAAGTGCAAACCCTTGTAAGAGATGTAAGGCACAGCAATAACATAGACAATGAAAATCTCTACATTAATGTCATACTTCAAGTAACTGGTAATACACTATAGCTGAAACACCTGGAACTATAGGTTACATGCTAATATTCTAAAATGCTAAATACTGCATAACTGCAGATCAAACTGCTCGAGAGAGTTTATTATCTAAGCATAAGGCAAGACACAAAATGGAAATGGACAAATGCAAGCAAACTGTAAAAAGGTGTTAAAGGTTAGAAAAATGTCTTTTATTGGCGCATTCTTCAAAAATGAAAGTGTCAATGCCAGAGAAAGGAAGGTTCAGCAAGCAATACAACAGTTTAGGATGGAGACAGTTTTTAACTGTGCGCATGAAAAGGCTATGTTGCAAAGATGTTACATAGAAAAAAGAAGAGAGTCTTGAGCACAGACTGGATGTAAGAATCCAGAAAGGGGACCAAATCAAAGATGATTTCAGGCTGTGGGCATAAGTGTCAGGCACAATGGTCGTGTTATCCATGGTGATCCAGAAAGGTGGCGATGAGAAAGATTAAGAGCTCTGTTTTAGCCATTTTAAACCTGAGTTGTCGGGAAGACAACCCTGAGGAGATGTCAGAGAAAACCAGGTTTTTTTAGGCTTGCTTTGAAACTCCATTAAAACAAATATATAAAAATGACCGAGTGTTAGATTACCTGAAATTTCAAATTCAACTCAAAATACTTTAAAATATTCTTACTCTATAGCCATCACCATGTGTCAGCTCTCCTAATACATTTATGTTAACTGAATACAAAAGAAACGTGAAATAAATATAACCAGGAGGGATGATCAAATCTAATTTTGATACATTAGTGTCATATGCTGTACATGTTACAATAGCAGCCAGACTTAATACTAAGCTGCAGGCTATACTGAAATTTCCAAATGGCAGATTGTTCTAAGTGATATCAAGTATAATTGAAGTAATAAACGATAGTAAAAGCAAAGCACACTGTCAGGAAGAATTTAAGTATTTACTTTTTAAAATTAAATGAGTTAGGTTTGGAAAGGCAAGACAAGTGAAATAATGCAGGTCTCAATTTACAGAAAATTCCTTTTATTTATCTGTTGCATTAACCCTTGAACTCTTGCCAAAATTACTGTAATTTCTAATACTCACTTACCTAAAGGAGGGAAAAAAAAGGCTATTATATATTTTTTTTTTATGCTACAACAGGTAGCCCTAACTTTTTTCTTCTTCAAAAATGAAAGTGTTCATTATAAGAAGAACAAAAGGAGCAGAAACATCTGAAGTAATGCCTTAATGCAGCTACTTTCGCCCATTAAATATAAGCAGCACTGCTTTCTACAGCATATGTATCCTCTAGTCGAATTTTCACAAAACTTTGTTTCAATGACTGTGGTGTGTTTGGTGTTTGTTTTTTTTTTAAAGCAACATGTGTATTCAAAAAACATTGTACTAATAATTTATATTTATGTACCTTCAAGTTCTCAATAGATGTTAATACCACCACCAAAAACTAGTTATGAATACTAGGGGCTATAAATCTTTAAGTGGCTAGGACAATGCTATACATAACCTCGAACATCTAATACACCCAAAGCCCAAGATGAATTAGGATTCCAATCATTAACATTACTACTTTTTATTTCCATATTTTGTTTATAATATTCTCATCTACAATGTCTTCACTCCTTTATCAGGCTAAGGAAGGAGGAGCTAGACAGGTGATAAACTGTAGAGGCTCAAATATGTGAGCTTTCTCACTCTGTGACACAGTCATCACAGTTTCACTTAATCCTGATATTTTCTCTGCAATTTGTTCTTGTAAATGTCATGTCAACACTTTTTACGCTAACCTTTAATTCTAAGAAAAACAAAATGGATTGCATTATTGGCATTAAATCTTTGCTATTTGCAAATTAAATACCTCTTTTATATATGCATTCTAATGTTAAGTTCCTTTACACATTACAGAATCACAGAATCACTAAAGTGGGAAGAAACATTCAGGAGATTTTTATCTGTTCTCCCCAAATTCATGACTTTTCTTCCTCTTGTTCATGTCTTCAGAAACAAATGCTTCAGAGGTACCCAAGACACTTAAAAGTTTTATTTACTACTCTGTAAGACTGATGGAAAATAAGTTTTAAATCGGCTTAGCCTCTGAACCAGCAGAATCTTGATTTTACAGTGGCTCAACTGGCAGGAAGAAGTTTTTGTTTTAATTTAATTTAATTTCCATTTATAAAATGAACCAATCATGTACCTCTAGGCACATCTGCAATATAAAAATAAGCAGCAGTTCTACGTCAACTACTGCAAGTTTGCTTGTTTTTCTCCCATTGAATAAAACAGACAAAGAAAGCACAAAAAAGACCTGTAGAGAAGTTACAAATAGAAACTCCAAGTTTCTCTGAAGGTCATGAACAGCGTATGCACTCAACACAATTACAACTGTTGGCACACCTACGGCTCTCAAATGATTTTGAGGTCCCCTATACTATATGTGAGCTGAACAGCATCTTATAAAACACATTCCTTTTGCTAATCTAGTCAGTCTAAGTAGCACAAGTAGTTGCAGAACTAGTAAAAGAATTAAGCTTGTTTTCCTGCTGTTTCCTGATACCACTTGCTGGTTTCTCCCAAAATGCAAAATTCAGTTGATGCTTTTCTCAAGTTTTGGATAAGCTTCCTAGCACATCTTTCTCTGGTGCTGCTTCCTTGATGTCTAGTGCATCTTCCCACGCTGAGCAGAAGCACTAAGAATCCCTCTCACTGTATCCCTCTTACTTAGCCTATCTTCATTGAACATACATGAAACTGAACACCTTTGAAACATGCCTCTATTAAACCCAATTGAAATGGGCCAAAAGGTGTTACAGAAGGGAGGAGAGAGAAAGGCAAGCTCTCAAGTCGCCCTTCATGGGAAATTTGGCCTAAAAAGAATAACAAAAAACACACACCAAGGAAGAACAGGAAAGTCACACAGAAATAAAGTAGCTTAATTAAACAACCCATCAGTAGCTGAGCCACAAATATAATCCAAATCTTTTGATATATTCCACATATCTATACACACCTCAAATATTCCAAGTTACTGACAAATGAGTTTGTGGATAAATGAGGAGACAAATAGGCCTGGGACAAACTGGAGTTGTTAAAAAGTCCAGCTGATACCTTTTTCACAAGCTAAATCACAGGAGGCCTGGACCAGCACTGAACCTTTCCTATCAGGAACAGCTATATGTAGATTCATGGTGCTCCTGGAAATGGACACGAGATCTTGCCTGTGTGTTCTGCTGAAGTCCACAGCGTTTACAAATTACTCATTATTAATTAATGTTCACTGTGAACCACCTTCCCCCTTGTCAACACATTTTAATGCTCTAATTCAAACAGATTATAAATGAACATTGTAATGATAATTACAATTGTGTTTTATAAAACCAAGTATCTGTTTAACAAATACAGAAGCCAGGTCAAATTAGAAAAATATACGTACATATATATGTACACATTGTTCTATATTAGAACAGTAGCAACAATCTTCTTTCAAAATCAGTTATTTTTGCTATTAAGCTACTTTTATAAATCATTTAACAACCTAAGTATTATCTCAGCTCTACTTCAGGAAATAAAGAACAGGAAAGACCCAGCACCATAGGCATACAAGAAAAAAAATTTAAATTTAAAAAACAACAAAACAAACAAAGCAATCTAAGATGCAACAGTGAGAAGTTAGAACTCATACTCAGTCTATAATAATAAGAATATTTTTTTCTTCAAGTTGAACACAAAGAACAAAAAAGTCATTAATAATTGAAGCTTGCCAGAGGCATGGCTATTTCTCTTTCTACTAACTGTCTACCATCTAATTTAATTACGAGTATTAAACTCCATGCTGAGGTCAACCAGCTTCAGTTCCTCCAATATTACACTTCAACCAGTGCTCATTAACGTGTCTACAGAATGGATTAGCACATCTGAAGACGTATGTACGCAGGACAGGGGACAATCTAATGATAGCCAATTGTTCATTTGTAATAGGACACATTTGAGACTGCAACTTATTATCACTAATGTGGAATTTATTAAATTCTCAAGAAAAAAATACCAATACAGAATACCTTTTTTTGTTTTTTTAATGTGGCTATGAGAGATCATATCACTGTTGAGCATTTGTGCCTGCTTCAAGACAAAACACCTTATATACATAAACACTTTCAAATTCTTAATATTTAAACTTTTTTTTGAATGAAAAGTCATCTTAGATAAGTACTTGTCACATATTTATTAGCTGGCATTTAAAGCCTCAAACTACTAAAACATCATTCAGATGTAATGCTTTTTCTCCTACACAAACCATTACCTCGCTTCATTTTTCACCACTATACCTGTGATCCAGCCAACATTTGTGATGATGGCAAAAATCACAAATATGTCAAATTTAGAAATAGGTAGAGAATAATGTGTATGGCTTAACCTACTTCTAGCAGGTAAAAGTTTTAAGACATTTTATGATTTTTTTTTTTTTAAAAAAGTTACTGGATTTTCTGTTACTAACTTCTGGTGTGTTTATCACAAAAAGAAAAACTTATTCAGAGACACCTACCTTTTTTGTTAAAGAGTCATCTGAATCAGAAGGCATTCTTGTTGACACATGAAACATTACTTCTACTGTCGAGGTAGCAAAATATGGAGTGGTCAGTCCAGTGCTTTTGTTTTTTTGCAGTCCTCCCATAAAGCCACAATGGTTTGTGAGATTTACCTAGAAGTAAAGTCCAGGAAGCATTAGGAGGAAAAAAAAAAACCCCAAGATGGTAAATACATTTTTTACACTTTGAAATACTCCTTCAACTGAATTTTTAGAAGTGAAAGCCCTTTTCAGAATAGTACAGTTATGCTTTTCTGGAAGAGCTCAGACTCATTGACTAGACTGAAAGTCAATTGCAGAGCAGTAGCATTCTATATTCCATGGTCACCAGAGACACTGCTGAGAAGACAAGGTAGAGAAAAGGAAAGGTTATGTAAATGAGTATTTACTGCATTATTCCCTGATGAGTTGACTGTAGCCACTTATATATGCTTTTTGAATTTTTAAAAGTTCTGTGATACTACATCAGCCTTGACCTGAGCTCTGAGTGAAAGCCAGACAATTTTAAATTGTCTTGTTACCATCTTAAGAAATTTTCATTCTGTGAATATGAGAAGAATCACAGAAACTAGCTAAAGAAGGATATTTGCAAACACTAATGGGATTTTGTTTTTCTCTCCTGAAGAATCAGGAATGTAGGAAATAAACACCTATGCTTCCGACAGTCAGCAGACTTCTAACAGTTTTCCTCTGTCCCTGTGGAAAAGTAAGAGCCATTATTCACACTGCTAACCTAGTGGTGCTCTTATACACCTAAGGAGTAAGAAAAAGAGCAAGTAAGATAGGCAATCATGTGGACACTCCCGATGAACAGAAGTCAGAAGAAGAGCAGAAAATCCGCGATTTCGTATGCAGCCAGGCAGGCAGCAGTGATTCCTGTATTTCTGTGCAACACTGTCGAGTTGAACTTTACAATGGAAATTAATCTTGTGCAGTCAGAAAGAAAGGATGCAAAAACTGAAATCCTCATAACAGTATGTAACTAGTGACTAAAGAGCTGCAGGGCCATACAGGTGATAAGAGTACATCACAATACTTCTGAGTGCTGGAACAGACATGGAGTAGAGAATGTGAACAGATTCATGCCCGCAGTGGAAAGCAGGAAGAAGGGAGCATGAGAGAAACTGCACATACATATTTTTGAGTCCCAAATTTGAGTAAACCTCAAATTTCAATAGACTTCACAATTTAAGGGCCTACAGGAATATCAAGATGCCTCCTAATCAGTCCATGAAAGCCAAGTACAGGAGTACATTAAAGAATCATCTCTGCCTGCACAAACTTTTAAAATTGAAAATTAAATAGCCAGCATTGCTAATGAAATTAAAACCAGAATGCTTTTCTACATTCTACTTGCAAAACAGTGTATTTCAGTACTTGTAAGTAATGCTAAAGTCCTAAAGACTTAAAATATCTAAAAAGATCTGTAATTTTCTCTGTAAACAAACTTAGGATAAAAACATTTTAAGAAATACCTCCCAGCCAAGACCAGCTACAAAATCCTCATAGGCTTGACTCCCCCCAGTATTTGTTAGAATGGAGTGTTTATCTTCTTGTCCCTCAGCAACATAAAACACTGCAATCTTGTGTGTCTCTCGGCTGAAAAACAAAGAATGATAACTGCATGATAGTGCCTTTACCAATATGAAACCAAAGCATACAAGCAGTACACACAGAGCATGGCTTTTAAAATATAAAAAAAAGACAGTGGAAGTAAAGTACAACTCTATGGCTTTTCTTTAAGTAACTTCCGTATTTTCATATTCCCATTCTGTCTTTTCTAATATGATCTTCTCTAGAGTCTAACGTTTTCCTATACATGAACAGAATTTACTCCTTTCCTCACTTCTAAGATGTAGGATGGTGCTGTGTAGGCAGTACCAACCGCTAATGGCATAGCTGGGCTTCTGAAATGAGCAAAACCTGTAACACAAGCATCATTGACACTGCACTGCCTGTTAACAACACAACAGTGCCTTGTGAATGTTGTGGCAAATGCAGGTTGTGAAACTGCATGAAGAGTCTTTATTATAGCAATGTCTTCTGTTCACAGCTTGCTGTTAGACATTGGAACAACTGAAAGTGGTTTCTCACACTTCTAAAACCTCTGCTGGATTTTATTTCAACTTGTAAAAAAACAATTAGAAGTTTTCAATTCTGTGCTACAACTCCAACTAGAATTCCATGTCTTCAAATACTAACAGTACTGGAAACAGCTAAACAGTCAGCTGAAGCTTAAAATGTGAAGTCTTTGATACATCAAAATTTTAAAACTATTCCATGTTATACATACAAATGTTCACAATTTTAAGTTATTTTCAAGTTTGTTTTATCTCATTATATTCTACTTGTAGATCTTCACTCTACAAATAACACCAATGTAACTTCAGTAACACCAGTAATTACAGTACAGTGGAAAATACATGAATAATTTAAAAATATATTTTAAACATTGGTTCAACACCCACATCTGTGCAATTAGAGCCATTTAAGTACAAGGACCCATAAAACAAATAAGCAGGTGGCAATTAAAAGAATTTACCATTGTCTTGAGTCCAAATTTCTGAGTTCTCGAAGTAACTTCTCATTTTTCTTCAGGAGATGAAAGCTCCTTCTAAATAGAGAAATTTGTAACTTTTTTATCACCTGTTTACCGATGGATACAGAACAGCTTGAGAACAGTACAACAATATTTCCAGGTCCATACAAGAACTGTCAATAAATACTTTTGCATTTTCAATAGTCCTTTCTTACATAAAGTATTAAGATATCCTTTAAAAAGACAAAGGTGGTTTTTGTTGTTGTTGTTGTGGTGTTTTTTTTAAACTTCAGGTAATCTTCTATATCTATTATAGTCCTGAGTACAATCTTTACTTCTTTCCACTTTCTTCTGTCAACCTACTGGATTCAACCGTGGTCAATCTCTTCTCTATAGAAGAAGAGTCAGAACTCCCTTTGACACTTACACAAGCTGCTCACTTTACTAGGCCATAATATATATATGCTTAGTGACAAAAGGCATTCTGATAATCTACTGTAGTAGAGAGTTAGTGTATTAAACAAAGAACTTTTGCTATTCTGAGTTGCAGAAGAGAGCAGAACATAGCTCACTAGTCACACAGCCAGCTGTAACAATTTAAAGAAAAAACAGAACAATATGTTTTTGACAAGAAAGGCACTTTTCATTTCTTTTAAGCTGCCCTTAAGACATTTCCCACAAAACACAGTGGAATGAGTTTAAGAACAGTATTATTCAAAACTAGATTGCCTTTAGGAATTAAAGAGCCAAATAAGAAGGGTTATAAAGTCAAAATTTTGTCCGATTCCAGTGGTATGTCAGTGGCACAGATTATTTTTGTTTTACAGAATATCCATTTCCCTTCAGACTAAGGAAGTATTTCGATGCCTCTAATAAGGAAACTGACAGCTATGGCAGAAGATTTCAGAAAGACCCTTAAATTCTAGGGTGCTGATATTTGTACATAGCCACATATATATGCAGACGTAAACCTAACTACACCTACACAAAAATAATAACATAAAGAGAGACATTACTTTCATAACTGAGCATGGCTTGTCCCCTGTTATTCTAAATGATATTCAAACACTGACAACATTGACATATATAGTAAGGGACACATCCTTCTTGTTAGCTAATATGGATGCAATGCTTTGAGGCTGCATGTAAGCATGCTCTTAGCAGGCAAAGCAGCAGGACACTGTCCAGCAACACAACAGCTGAGAATATGACACTTTCAGAGTTTCATTCTGGCACAGAAAGGTAATATTCATGGGAAGCAAAGAAAGCAAAAAACAGATGCCTTCTTTATCCATGGTAATACCCCTTAGTACAGTTGTTGAAAGGATTATTAGAAAAGGTATCAGTCCTTCAATTCACTTTCCAACACTGTTCTAAGGAAAGAAAATAAATAGCAATAAAGGCAACAGCTTCCTCTTTTCTGTCTCTCTAAATGGGAAGTTGAAATGCAGAAGAAAACTGCCATTTTCTCCTTAGTTGCATATCCCTCTCCTGTTTTGCTGTCTGGTCTGAAGTATTTTAGCTTAACCCATTCTATGATCAACTATTATTAGATGGCAAGAATAGCACAATTCCTTAAAAGAAAGTTCTTAAATTTGCGAGCCTTTTCTTTTTACCTTTTATCCCAAGAATTCATTCCAAGTATACTGAGAAGTAATCTGCAGTAGTAAAATGCTGACTGGGGCTTTTGTGAGGTTGGCTCATCCTGCTCCATAGCCCTCATATTTAAATCATTGAAATGCTTTTCAACAAACTCCCTCTCTTCTGTGTGCTGTTTCAGAATTGCATTGATGACATCGTTCTCCTGCTTCTCCGAAATGCAGACTGGCTGAGGAGCAGGTATATTGAGTGAGACACCAGTTCTCTGTAAGCATTCAGGGCTTGTAACACCTAAATACTGAAGGAGCTCATCAAGGGCATCTTCTTCATCCCTAATTGTATCCCATGTAGGTACAGTGTCTCTAAATTTCCTTTTTACTTGGAGTGTAATTCCATCCCTTGAAGATACATCATCCACATGCTCAAAAGACGAGAAAGAATCTTCTGGTTTATCTTGCTGAGATAATGAAAGTGCAAAAGATGTTTGTTGTGAAGATGCACATAAAGATGATGGTCCGTACAAAATAGCTGAATCCCATGAGTATTTGCCAGATAGATCACGCACTATAATTCTAACATTTGAATTAGCAGACGCAAGTCCAGCAGACAGTCCTCCCCCAGGCATGTTGTCTTCTGCTTGGATTTGTATGCAAGACACCAGAGAAGTATTGTTTAACACAAAGAATTGGAGGTTTGGGTTCTCAAAAAGTTCAGGAGAAAGTTCAGGACTTTCACTGTATGGATTGTCGTTGTTTTCACACACTTGACTGGTTAGCATAGCAGGACCCCCGCTCATGGGATAGTGACCTAAGTGGTTGACTAGATGTGTTATCACAGTACGAGCAGCAACAGAAATTAATCCTTGTTGCATGTGAGTTTTCACTGCAAGAGAAAAGAACACAGGTTTTAAAAGAGTTCAGAAAAAAACCCTAAGTTTTACATACTACTTCTGGTCTCTTTTTTCTGAGTTTTAAACAGATGATGAGCACTGCAAGGTTAGGATACATCTAACTCAGTAATGGAAAATAGGTATTTTGATGAGCACTCGTCTTATATATAAATAACATGACAAATCATAAGACAGTTACAGAAGAATCTTCATTATTTTACAGTGTACCATACCATCTTTACCATACCTTTGTAATCAGCATGGTTCTTCTAAAATATACAATTTCTTAATATAGTGAAAATAAATCTTAAACTGCTGATGAAGCAGAGATAATAATTGTGTTGTAAGAAGTCCATTTGCAACTGCAATGGATTTTTTATATTTATATACATCATTACATTGTGAAAAACAAAGGAACATAGAGGCACGAAGCCTCTAATCCATCTTAATTTCCCGAGGGAGCATATAGCTGTGGGTTAGGTTAAGATTCTAAAGTACTAAATCAAAGACTGGGCTATCTGTGCTGAACACAATCTAACAGTAGAAACATTTTCAAAAAGACCCAAATCTCATGCTCCAACTGCATTGGAAGAAGTTTCAGGCTGGAAAATTTGGACACAGAAAGAGAAGTTAATTATGCCTATCTTATGTGAAATTCATCTTGTGAGATGAAGTGCTATTTATTTCACTGTGGTTTTGCCAGCCCCTCCTTTGATGTATACCTTCCACTTGAATGCAACATTATCTAAATTCACAAAAGGAATTTATTATTGTTTATACCACACCCTGTTAACCCAGTACTTTATTGTTATTAGATTCTTCTATCAAATCCACTCCACCCAGGAAGTACAGAGCTGGTCAAAGCAACTCTGTCAGGCAAACAAGCCTCAACTGACTCAGAGTAGCCACTGAAGAACCCATACACAGAAGTATTACACTTTGAAAAAGATGACAGGTAGAAAATAGGATCAATATGGCAAAGCACATATTTCTGCAGCCTGCCTCTCTGGATGCCCTGAGTTTGAGATTTGCAAGGGGAAGATACATCAAGACTGTATTCCCCAGGATTACATCATGTAAACCCTTTCCACATTCTTCCATCCAACTAGAATGTTCTGAACCGCGTTCTGAACTTTTTCATTCAGTGTTTACCGATGAAATGTAACCTCCTGGATGTGCAGGTATCATATGATTAACTCACCTCCCTTTATAGTGGGTATTTATAGACTAAAAACCTGATGTTTAATAAACTTACTTATTTTTCCAGTTTAAATGGAAAAATAAAGGTAAATTTGTAATGTCTACTGACTGTCATGACAGATCTTTAATTTCTGAAGCACTGGATGCATTCTACATTTGCAAAAGTAAACAATTAGTAAATAATTGCCTTTTTTTCCACATGGTTTGGGTAAAGCATGTAAGAGATGTTTGGGATTCTAGCTCTTCCCTACCTTTAGGAAGTACTAGATCTGAACAGCAAAATGTGAAACATTGTCTCCCGTTAATAGTTGGCAAAATCAATGTATTTTTACACTATTCCAAAACTCAGATTAATTCAAATATTTTAATGAATTAAGGCCTTGGAAAACAACATAAACAAATCAGATATTGTATTTTTACTGACCAATAACCTTCCTGAGGTTCAAAATTTACAAACACAAAACCATTCAATGAAGATGAATTAAATGTTCAGGTATTGATAGTATACAAGGAAATTAAGTTATAGTGCCATCTGCTGAAATATAAGAAGGAACTGTAAGCGAGTTTATAAAAGACAAAAGAGAAAATAAATTGGATGCATGAAGAATAATTAATCTTTGCAGTACTAACCAGCACCTGAACAATGCAGAGGTCGGCTCATCTCTGTCAATATTTATGCCAAGTGTTTAGCACTTGGCACTGCACAGATAAGTAAGGTAATACTCTTCACAAGTTCCTAAGAGCAAAGACACATGAGCTGCCCTGCCACCTGATGTCTCACACTGTGTAGGTTAAATGCCTTTGGTTAAGTTCTGCTGAAAACCCTGAAAAATGAGAGGGACCTGTTAGCATGTAAGTTTTTACTATTACTCTTCTTTGGCAAACCCTAGAGATCTCAAACCTGACTATAGTTGTATTGTGCCTGCGTGCACGAATTTACTGCATTAGGAGCCTAAGGGACAGATGAAAAAGAAAGGTGATAAAGTGAAGCAAAGAGCGGAACATCAAATTTAAATTCGGAAGGTCTATTTCCAGTCCTACCACAGTCTTTCTCTGAAAAATTTGCTGCTGAATTAAAACAAAAATTAAAAGATTTAGGATAAAAATCTGCTATTGCCTCTTATTTAGAAAGACAATGAGTCTTCGCTAAGAAAACAGTGTTGTTGATCTAAAAATGACACAGAAAACCTAAATTAGTAGTATTAAGAGAAGCATACTGAAATGTAAACTGTAAGATGTAACCTGTTATGCTGAAATAAAATAAAGGAATCTTGAAACTGTTTTTGCTACACAGCAAATCAGATTCTGGCGATAGTTCCTCTTATCAAAAAAACCAAACCCAAACCCAATAATGCTTATTGAAAACATGAGAATTTTAAATTTACTTTGCAACTTAAAGGATACATAGTAATCATAGAATCACAGAATGGGCAGGTTGGAAGGGACCTTAGAGATCATCCTAGTTCCAACCCCCCTGCCGTGGGCAGGGACACCACTAAATTTCTTTCTAGAAGCACATTTCCTCAATCTGAAACAAGTCTACATTAGAACTCTTATAACGAGTATGTCAATCATGCCCTTTGTTTATGGAATTTTTCAGTAAAAAGGCAAACAGCAAAGCCTTAAGAGAGAGAAGCATTTTTTCTTTCTATTTTTTTAAATAAAAGCCAAGACTATAACATCAGACAAGAAAAATTTTTTTCTTCTAAAATTGAAACATTTTAGGAAAAATGATTGATCAATGCAGAAGTGTTTATAATATGCTTGGAGAAATATGACAAATGGGGGAAAATCCATGAAATCAATAACTGATAGACCACTGTATGCAATGTATATCCTACTTTCCAGTCACAGCTATCTTTTAGATATTTGTGATTACACAGAAGAGATTTCAAAATATTTTGCCTATAATTGTGAAAATCCCTCCAAAGTATTATTTCCTTACAACTAGACTCTACTCAATAGCCTGATTTTACTATCTATTGACATTAGAGGATATATAGCACTTTCTGTTTAATGCTATATATTTTCATATAACTAGCATCCCTGTTAATACAAGTGTCACAAAACCCCCTCAATTTTACTTTTTCCTAAATGTTTGCGTAATTTAATATCTACAACAAAAAAGCTTTGAAGGAAAGGTTTCGTTTTAATTCTCCCTTATATATGTTTATGGTGCTCTAATGACAAATAAAAGCTCAGAAGCAGGTAAGCAGATCATGGCACAATGTAATCCAAGTTAGCTTTTGCACATCTAAGCTGTACAGTGAATGGCTATAATGCTATAATGTCCTTGGAGAAAGCATACCTCTGTCAGTGTGACACTGAAACCAGGCTACTTAGGTGTGGTTACTCAGCACAGGCAGCATTTTTACCAGTGTACTGTACTTAGAGTAAGCTGTTGTTGACTCTAGCTAGAGGAACAGTTAATCAGCTTTCATGTAGACAAGCTCCATGATTCCCTAGATGTATGAAAGCACCACAGACATGCCGTCTGCAAGTTCTGATGATCCAAGAACAGCTTCCTACTGATATATTTATTGTCAGCTGCTAAAAGTTAAGTCTCGTTTAAATATAACACTTCATTATACTTAACACAATTTCAAAATTATTCTTTCTGTATCTTATACTGCAATCTACAACTTTACCTGAAATGTACAGAAAGGAGGACAAAGAATTTCACAGATAATCCTAGGTGTAAGAGATTCCTTGTGAGAGACAGCAGTTGGAAAGTTACTGAACACAGAGAGGGGAACAGTCCTCTTCTCTCCCTACACTGCCTGTTTCTGGAGAATTTACCAAATCTCTGCCCTGCTGTTTATTGCAAGACTTGTTCCAGCCTCTCAACAGATCCTGTATCACAGTTGTATCACTGAAAGTCCCATATCTTCATGATCTCAAACCACATCATACTGTGGCTAAGTGTCCATAAAGCTCGTGATGGATCTGACCTTGAACAATGGGAGTTGTAACACAGTATGTCAATCACATCTGTTAAAGTGATCAATGGAACACTGTCTTAAGAACTTTGGCCTTTCAGTACTTTAAGCTTTCCTTCTGACCTAAGGAAAGAGTCTGTCTTTGTTACAGCTTCCATCTTGCCTATTTCTATTCCTTCAAAAAGGATATCATCATAGCACTTATCTACTCCACTAAAAAAGAGGTTGACCCATTGCTATATAGCTCTGCTGCTAGCTTGCACTAATTGGCTCCCTGTCTTGATTGAGTCCCAGAAGGCTGTTATCCACTAACTTTACTCCTCTTACTCCTCCAATAATGCCAGGGAGAACAGACGCTGAGCAGCCAGTTAAGCACTGCCAGTTTTATTCTCTGCCTGGCAATGTGGGCTAGAAGAGCCAAGGTTGCAAGACCAGAGTTGCATTATAATGTTGTAGTTTGCCAATTAAATTTCACAACCTGACATAATTCCAGAGCCCTGAAACTTTAGAAACACATGGGGCTTCCTTAATTCATCTGTAAAGACAAAAGGAACATCTGAAATTACTTTTATTTAGAAGTTTAACAAGAAATCATAAAAGAACAGATCATGCACGGAAATGCAAAATGAAGATATCGATACTAAGGCTTTGTGCAACTACATTCATTTAAGGAGAAAGCTATTCAGGGGTGTCTTTTCAGATTGTCAGATTAAACAAGCCACATGGCATTCGCTGCTAACCCATAATTACAGATTATTACAGAATACAAAAGACGCCAGGCATAAAAAGCTACTACAATTCACTACACTGTAATAGAACACACAGTGAAAGTTAATTTTGGCAAATGCTTTAAATATTAGCTTTACATAATATGTATAGGTGAGACTGTAATTAGGACAGAATGAATCCTTCGAAGCCTCTTTTATTCTGACCCAGCAGATGATTACTTTTTACTAATAAGACCACAGCCATTTGACAAAAAGCCAACTATAGTACCTTGCTTCATTCTCCAGTAAATTTAATAATTACAGCTCCTCCTGCCAATAGTTCTCAAATCAGACTTGTTCAATCCAATACTGAGCTTATTAGGGGATAGCTCTATGTTTAGAATTCTTTGGCCAAAAAAGTACTTGAGGATGATGAAGCATGCCTTAGACAAGGGCACAATGATTAGCCATTTTCTCTACATAAAAAACAGCACGTAGTCACTACAGACCACAAAATCACCTGCTGTTAGCACACAGCTGCTACAAAGGGCTGCTGCATTTATCTAGTTCTTAATACCTTTAAGGAAGCCTAAATGGAACAACTTAATATGGAGGGAGAATAGCACTACACAGAGTTTCCGGTATCAGTATTAATCTCATCTTTTTCAATTTTCTTTCCAATGTAGCCATTTGATATCTTCTGGATACATTGAATTATATATGCTACTCCTCTGTAGCTTAGTTTCTTGATCCTTTATTTTTCTTTTTGAGTTCTGAAGAAAATGATAATTCCTGGGCTCTAAGTAGATGAGAGAAAAATTCTCTTTCTAGATAACTCTGTGATATTAAACAGTGTAAACAGACTGGCAAAAAAATTCACAGAAAGCTCTCAATATTGCAGGCTCAGATAGGAAACAAACCCAAAATATTCTTAGGAAAAGGAGCAAAATTAAGAAAAAAATACATTCATTTACTGAAAGCCAAATGAAAAGCAACATTTATCCATGCTGCAGTACTTTACACTTTCTGCCAATACACAGAGCACAGAAGAATCCATATAAAATTGATCTTCATGTTGTTCAGAAGATACTTATTTCAGTTAATCGAACAGTAATTGCTCAAAATTATGTTAGCTTATTCCATACTAATGGTTCCTACCTAGCGTCTAGGTTCTAATTTAAAACTTATGCTTTAGACCAACATGTCAACATTGGAAACCAAGATAAAATCTTTTTGAAAGAAAATGTATTTAGGCAATTTGACAAACCTTCAGTGACTGGCTGAAGTTTAGAAGATCTCTCTGAGTCTGGAGAATGCAGTGGTTCTGGTTCCTTCAGGCTTTCTAAATGCATAAAAGGATCGTAGTCCACACATGCCAAATCAGAAAGACTTAGAGGAAAATATTTAGGGTTGCTAAAACACTGAGATCCATAGACACATCCATGTAGAACCTAGAACAAAATCAGAATTTCACTACATTAACTACTGAAATTTCTACTTAATTGTTTTATAAGAAGTTTTGGGGTTTGGTTTTATTTTATTTTTTTTTTTACATTTTTAATTCATTTGTTAGAGCCAGGTAGGCCGGACAAAAGGTTGGAAAATTTCAGATGCTTAAGGTTTACAGAAACAAATCCTGATCTGCAAAGAAAATTGCTAAAACAGCATCTACTGTGAAGTAGAACTCAACAAAACTTACAACAAATCACTAATCTACCTTTACTTTTAGATCTATCTTCTTTAATTACATATACTAGGTCTAAGCTGCTGAAGGTTTTAATCCCCTTCCCTTGAAAAAATAAGAAAAAAAAAATCTTGTCTTTGTTCTGTGTCCTTAAAGACAGTAATTATAACTTAGCACTTTTTACTTTGCTTATTGCTAAGGAAAATTGCTTGGCATATAAAAGCTACATCCTTCTTAAATGTATAGCTTATCTTCCACAACGCAAGCATTTGCTATCAATACAACACACAAAAAGAACTTGGTTAAACATCACAAAATATAAACCAAAATCAACAATTCTAAATATACCAAAGACCAAGCAGTTACACTAAAATATAGAAAACCTACGAGAGCACTCCACATTTCAGCAGCAGAAAGGAGATCAGCTTACAGAAAACTTTTGTCCTCATTTCCATGAAAACTGCACACACTACCTCCATACATAGAAATTCTCATTTAGTGTGTAAAGAAATATGTACCTTATATATACAATTAAGAACAGATCTTTCAGTCTTATCATTTTCTGTTCCTGTAGTGTGAAGAGGCTGCAGCAAGGTCTTTAATGGCAAGGCCATTATCCAATCCAATAAGCACAGAAGTAAAGAAACCACCAACTGGAACAAATACTTTCAATTACAAATTAATTAAACCAGCACCCGTTATTTCACATTTTTCACCGTATTTTACTTCTTTGTTTTACTTTCTTTTTTTAGTTCAGCCTACAGTAATGGCAGGTCACACCTGTTTAAAAGTCACTGTATCTTCAAAACCTATGCGATCAGTAAAAACTTTGGCTACTGAGACACTTAACAAAGACCATTCATACAACAGTTTCTCATCATGTTAAGTCTGTGAGCAGATACTGTGCTTAAGAGGATATCCATGATTTTCAAAACTGATTTGTAGGCTGCTGTTTTTAAAATGACAGATGACACAGGTAAAAATTAATGCTGATGTGCCATTCTGCACATAAATACTCACTGTAAAGTGGATCAAGGATTACACAAAAATGAACTATTCCAGCTGCATTCAGTGCTTTATAAAAAACACAGAATTTCCTTCACAACGTGTCATTAATGCTACGCAGCACCAGGTATCAACTGAAAGAAATCCAGCTGCTTTCTGTGTTGTAGGCTACTCAGTCAGCAAAAGAACCAACTCCCTCTAGGGGATGTTTTTAAAGACTGTAGAACACAATTAGATTCAAACGCACATACACACCAGATTATTAGTAATTTATTGGCTTGAAATAATTTTAAATGCATGTTTTCCTATAAAAACTTCAGAAATTCACTTCTATAAAGAATATTGTTGGAATTCAGTGAAGACTATACTGTATTATACTTAGAGAGCTGAATCCCTATTTTATGGCACAGTGTACATTTTGTAACGATGCAATATGACACCCCCTTGTAATTAAATTGACACATCAGAAAGAAATAAAAAATGTTTACCCTCTTGTCCTGTTCATAAGATGAAGCTTCTGTACTGGGGAGCAGATGGGTAATAGTTGCTATAAGAATCTGGGGAAAATACAGCATAGTTTCTTTAAAAATACAATTTCAATATTTATGTTGAAAATAAATTTTTAAGCGGGTAAATGTGACAAAATACTAGATTCACAGTTAAATTCTATTAAAGTTATTTTAAGACAAATTACAGTATTTCTTGTCTCTGTAAAAAAATCCTTTTAATTTAATTTTGTAGGAGGTATTAAAGGAATACATTCTGTTTGACTGGTGTAGGTGTATTAAGGACAATGAAATTACACAGCTGCTCCAAATATTCAGGCAGGAAGAGAACTTGATTCAACACACTTGCAGGGTGCAGGATGGAGCCTGATGTGGGTTTGTATATAGGGCTATTTCAGCTCTACTGTTTCTCAAAACGATAGAATTTGTAAAGACCCTGTCTCTAGTTAATCAGTCATGACTGCAGAGGAGGAGAGAAATACCTGCTATACCTCTGAAGAAGCTTCCACATGATTCCCTTTCCGGTTACCTGGGAGACCTCTATATTTTCTCTGTTTTTCAGACTTATAGAGGCCATAGTCTCCTTCCTTGTTTAATTTAAAGTATATGCTATACTGAAATGCTTTAATGCAAACTTTTGCATAAGGATATGAAAACAAATTGTAGATCTGTATTTTAAGTGATCACTTTCTTACTAAACATATTTGATGACATTTAATATAAACAAATTAACACTTCATTGACAATACTCTCATGTACATAGTAGTATTGATAAAAATAAGCATGACACACCCTTTTTACATGTTAATATTGGAATCAGCAAGTAAGGTCAATGTGAACCCGCACAATTAATGATCTGTAAGATTGATTCTACTACTGTAACTTTTGTGAAACATACTTGTCAATATTCTGGTATTTTAATTTCAGTGAAATACATTTTACTGTTACATTAAAGAGAAATAATATTTTTTAAATTTTTAAAAACAACTTACTTGAATAATTCTTAAAGGTGAATCAGCTTGATACACTTGAAGTCTATGTACATAATGTATTAGCATGCTCAGCATACTGCAGGCAACTTGGGCTACTGTTTTATTTGGAAACTAGGAAAGAGAACACAGCACAGTAACAAGGACATTTCACTTAACAGTACATTAGGCTGTAAGGCATTCAGAAATTATAGTGACAATTTGACACATACAGTCCCTTATGTACCTATTTATTGGAGGAACTACTAAATTTTACAAAATTCAAAAGGAATTACTTTACAGTCATAACCAAATGTTAGCAGCTAACATGAAAGGTCTGGGACAGACAAGCAGGGAGTTGCATGCAATGAGGGAAGCGGGAGAGAAGTCCCCTAACTAATTTCAGATGAGTTAGTACAGTATCATGAAGCCAGAAAGAACAAATTAATTTCTTGTTACCTCAATGTTTATTACAGTTAATGTATTACTGCAAAAACCCAAGGATCCATTTGGAAATCAGAGGTCTTTCTTGAGAACCAGGGCAGGTGAACAGCTGTGTATCCAAAATGCAAGACACAGTACTAATAGTAAGACTAGCTGGTCTGTGTTTTTAGTGACTGCTGTATACAGCACTTGTGTGAATGGAAATGAATGCACCTTAGCTTCTGTACTTAATTCCCTCTTTTCTCTGTTTTCTTCTAAAGGCAGGAGAACATTGCTGCACTGGAGATTGCCTTCAACAGCTACTAAAATGTTTAAGTTACTGTGTTGGTTAAGGCAAATGCGAATGCATTTGTACAATTAGTCCCCAGCCTTGGGAGTGGATGCACGTGCTGCCCTATACTCCAAAGTGAGAAAACAAAGAAATGAAGAGAGAGAGAGATACATTTCCTGAAATTATTACTGCACAGGACATGTAATTCATTACATTCTACAACATTCCCACAACATTCTACTGGCCAAGTTAGAGAGCTATGGATTTGATGGGTGGACTGTCCAGTGGATAAGAAACTGGCTGGATGGTCACACCCAGAGGGTAGTAGTGGTCAATGGCTCGAAGTCCAGCTGGAGATCAGTGACAAGTGGTGTCCCTCAGGGCTCCGTACTGGGGGAGCCTATACTGTTTAATATTTTTATAAACGATATTGACAGCAGCATTGAGTGCACCATCAGCAAGTCTGCAGATGACACCAAGCTATGGGGTGCTGTTGATAAGCTAGAGGGGCGGGATGTCATCCAGAAGGACCTGGACAAGCTGGAGAGGTGGGCCCAGGGGAACCTCATGAAGTTCAACAAGACCAAGTCCACCAGGGTCCTGCACCTGGGTTGAAACAACCCCCACTATCAATACAAGCTGGGGGATGAGAAGATAGAGAGCAGCCCTACAGAAAAGGACTTGGGGATGCTGGTGGATGAGAAACTGGACATGAGCAAACAGTGCACGCTGGCAGCCCAGAAGGCCAATGGCATCCTGGGCTGCATCAAAAGAAGTGTGGCCAGCAGATCGAGAGATGTGATTCTGCCACTTTGCTGTGCTCTGGTGAGACCTCATCTGGAATACTGTGTCCAGTTCTGGAGCCCTCAATACAGAAAGGACATGGATCTGATGGAGCAGGTCCAGAGAATGATCAGGGGCATGGAACACCTCTCCTACAAAGACAGGCTGAGCGAGCTGGGGTTCTTCAGCCTGGAGAAGACTTTGGGGGGACCTACTAGTGACTTTCCGGTACCTAAAGGGAACTTACAAGAAGGCTGGAGAGGCCCTATTTACAAAGGCCTGGAGTGAAAGGACAAGGGGCAATGGTTTTAAATTGGAGAAGAGTAGATTTAGACTTGCTATTAGGAAAAAGTTCCTTACCATGAGGGTGGTGGAACACTGGAACAGGTTGCCCAGGGAGATGGTTGAGGCCCCATCCCTGGAGGCATTCAAGGCGAGGCTTGACAGAGCTCTGAGCAACCTGATCTAGATGGGGATGTCCCTGCCCACTGCAGGGGGGTTGGACTAGATGACCTCCAGAGGTCCCTTCCAACCCAGATGATTCTGTGATTCTGTCTAATTGAGACTTCTTCCTTTATTGCACTTGCCCTGAAGCACTACTCTGTGCAACAAGCAAAAAGCACAAAGTGCATTTTACAAGTGAATTTTATTCATCTAAGACATGAAAATCCTACAAATCTGAGCTAAAGACAAATCTGAGTAAAATGGTTATTAGCACAGAAAAACTGCGGACTTCAGAAGACACCATAAAACACACAAGAAAAAGTAACGCACAACAGCCCTAAGGGAAGGATTTTAAATACAGTCCTTTTCAAGAAAATACTCTATCTTTACTGAAAACAAACACTCCAAACCATAATACTGATGAATCTCAAATAACTTGGAAAGCAACTAGGTAATTCATGCTTTAATAATGAAAAATCCTATTCTATTTCTTCAGCTAAGATGAGTGACATCAGCATTCCTGCATTATTAAAATAAAAAAAAATTAGTTTACATGTTTTACCCTCAATTTACTTAGCAGTGAAGTTGTCACAGGTGTGTGCTGTAAGGTGGATGTCTACCTCTGAACTTAGAAAAGTTCAGAGATTAATTTCTCAGCTTCTTAGAGTGTTTTCTTAATCAGTCTAGTTCTATTAACCTTACAGGTAGGGGTATATCTCACAAACCTTAAAAAAAAAAAAAAAGAAAAAGAAAAGGCAAAAAAAAAAAAGCTTTAAGAAAGCTGAAATGCCTGGACAATGAAGCCCAAGCAGAGCTGTAATTTCCTGCATTTAATGTCTTGTATAAGCACAAGCAAAAGTATGGTATACAAAGCTTTACTTAACATTCTTTAATTGTGGTATCTCTGCAAGCATAAAGACTATGTATGGCTCTTTTAAGCCTGCCACAGAGAAACCAGAGGTAGTTAATTCTTGTTCTCACTTTGCCTGTTTCTCAGAGTGTGCAGTTTTAAGTTATTGTTGGCTTTTAAACTAAAACATGGCAGACGTATCTGCAAGTCTTGCTAGAGCTTATGACAAGATATTTTATCCCTTGTGAGACAGCCCTTCTCCATGCTGTGACAGTACACTAAGAGCACAGTACACTGTAAGAGTACAGTAAGCAGGGTACAAATTCTAATGTCCAAACTCAACTGACAACCAAAAAAATTAAATAAAATTGAAAGCATAACAATTTGATTATACAACTTGAGATCAAATCCAGATAGCTAGAAACATCCTTACATCTTGCAGGAAAACTCCAAAGTCATTGGAGAAGACAAAAGTGGTGGAGAAACCAGAGCAGCTTAATAATGATTATCCAGGTTACTGAATTTAAGAAAAAATTACCTAAGGAAAAAGCCTGGAGACTTTTCAGAGTCTTTGAGTAATCAGCTATTTACTACTTAAAAACAGGAAACATATTTTCTTCTGGGTTTTTTTGGTTTTTCTTTCTGGTTGGTTGGTTGGTTGGGATTTTTAGGGAAAAAAAAAAAAAGGATTGTAAGGTTTACAATGGTTTACCTGAATTATTTAACCTTTATCTGTTCTCTGGTTGAAGGTAATTTTTAATTAATTTTTAAATTTTTGTTCTTTACTATAAGAAAGTGTATGATAGTCAGTGGAGACATAAATTTAACAGAATGGCTGAAGGGTGTAAAGTATTAAATACAAATACAGTTCAAATCTTGTGCACTCAAATTTTCAAGTGTTATTAATAGGAAGAACACTGGGTAGGAAGTTCTGATCAAGAAAATAGGGATTGGCCCAAACAGATCAACCTTTTCATCTACTTCAGAAGTCTAGCCCAGCATAGTCAATATATCACTTTTCAAAAGAATGCAGACACTTTAGAACAAGACAGTTACAGAACTGTGTGTCCTGGAAGGATGGTTTCTGAACTCAAGCAGCAACACTGAGTTTATGCTGGACAGCAAAACAATTCACCCCTTTCAAGTCAGCTGCTTTGCTCTGACCTATTTTTCCCAAAGCCTTCAGAGGTGGTGTGAAGGTGGCAGTGTGATCCTACAAACATTTCACTCACTGTTCTCTATCTCTGCAAAATGCTGCATGTTACAAATAAAGCATAAGAACTCACTACTTTTGTATGATCTTATATTTAGTTGTGTAACTGAGGACAGAATTTTTAAAAAGTTACTCAATTTAAAAAACCCCACAAACTAAACCTTCCAATCAACTGGTGCTTTGCCTGGTACCTAACTCTCAGGGTTCTTCTTGGAAGGGTAGTCTCAGCATCATTGCATTTTCGTCTTTGCAAGGGTCCATTACTGCTTTCTGGATGTTATGTTAGTAGTTTAACCTTGTCCATACTTGCAAATAACCTATGTTTAGCACTCATCCAACTAAGTCTGTCCACAATTCTGTGATGTATTTGCAGCCTTTTTGAGAGGAGCATAATCATGAGACAAGGGTGTGGATTGCTGGTTAGGATCCTTTGTGTTCAGACTTCAGCAGAGGTTAACACAGATACAGTACTGTCACCACACTGCTGGGAGAAGTGCTAGGTATATTCGGAGTAAGCTGCTAGAGTGCAGTTCTGAAAACACTTCTGTATTTCAGAAATAGGCATGGAATTGTTGCTAACATTTGTACTCAATGATATTTGCTCAGTTGCACTTATCAGTAAGACTAGGACTATAGTTCCCTATCCACTCATTTCTCTTGAAAATAAGAAAATCCATTCCAGGAGTTCAAATCTCTGACTACTAAGAAGCCAGGAGATTGCACCAATAAAAAAAATTAGAGCTCATTTATTTCTTCTATGATATATTTACGAGCTTTTCAGTTCATGATTAAACTCGACTGTAAACGCATATCACTGCTTAGAACAGCAGAAAACCCAACATGCTCTGGATGCATTGTGCCAACATAAAGCTAAGCAAAGTAGAAATATAAAGATTTTTGTGTTCTCATTCAAGAAGTATTTCATGTATAATGTAAATGAGATACAAATAATTGGTTTAATAAATATGTCAATGAAATAAGAGATATCACAGTCACAGTCAGGATTAAAAATAATTCATACTTTGATAAATTGCAGAAGTAAGATAAAAGACAACATCATTTTCTTAATACCAAACTTGCACAGAACTTGGATAAAGTGCACTGGTTAAGGGATATTAATAAGCAAAGCGAAAACCCTGGAAGAGAGTATTAATGAAGTACAAAGGATGAACGTGATTTTGCAAAGCAGGAAATTGCAATTTAGAGTCTTAATACCTGAAGCTAATCAATTTAGACACAGACTCAAATCCTGCTTCACAGGATGTGATCAGCTGATTTGCTAAAATACTTTTCAGGTTCTCATTGCTCAAAATAAGAGTTAGTGCCCAACATCTGAGACAAGCCATGTAACTACAGGTGTATGCTCCAAATTTTATCAGTGTGCATAAACAGAAAAGCTAGACTAGTCATTGAATTATTGTATAAACAAAGAGCATGTAACAAAGGCTCTTAAAATAAATTGCGAAATACTTAAAAATATATATTTTCACAAACATACAAGTTTGCAAAATGGTAGAGAATAAGATGTTTTAATAATATTCTAATTATTCCATAAAACATAAACAAATATGAAAACGATTTCCAAAAAGAAGGAAAACAAAAACACTCATCAAGGAAAAAAAAAAGCTAAAAAAGTACAGCTTTTTAACAGAGATGATGAAAGGAATATACTGTTAAATCCCTCTGAAAAACTGTAAAATTACCCAGTGTTGCAGCATGCTTCAAAAAAAAGGGGACATAAACTTTAATACCAGCCACAAAACCAGGTGCTCTTTACTTCTCACCAGAATCAGAGCTTTCATTACTCTCTTTCAACAGGTGGTTTATTCACCTAAACTTTGATGTCAACTCTTGACTTATTTTTGGATTCAGATCTTTTCTAACAGGTAGTGGCCTGAATGACATGCTCTGGAATGAGCATAAGAAAGCACTTTGCCAAAGGAAATAAAACATCATCTAGTGCTTCCACGCATGCCGTTTTCCTGAAATCTGAACTGCAAGAATTATTACTAAAAGATGGGGTGGTGGACAAACTATTATACTCCAAAGGGCAGATGTGATATATATTAAGGTAGGGATAAATTACCTTATCTCCCAGCACACCATTTCCTCCAAACTTAAAGAAAAGTAAAGATTGTGTTTGAGAGAGTTCAGATATCCACCAATTAAACTGAATTCCTTTTTAAGGACTGAAAAGGAGACTGTGAATTAAGGATGCTAAATGTGATCATGACTCTGAAAAGGCAAATTATCTTTACATGAAAAAGCAATATACATTGTTAGAGTGTTAGCCTCTCACCTTTAAAGAAACACAAATCACATTCAGTGCTTCCTTGATCTGAGGATGATGCGATTCATGAACTAGCTCTTCACAGATCCAAATACCAAGGCTGCAAAGAGCAACACATCTGCAAAACAATGTTAGAACAAGTTGCTGAAATACATGCTAAAAGAATGTGCAATTTTTATGATTCATGGTATGTCTTGCTAAAGTCTAACAAATAGGGTTTTAATATTTAGAAAAGAACTACAGAAAAACCTTTACAGTGCTGTAACTTATTTAAAAAAGAGCAAGAAATCCCAAGTACCCTCGCAAAGGCACAGGAAAGTACAAAGGAGTACTCTTCTGAGCAATTGAAAAACCCAAAAGACAGCTAGAATTTCTACATCAACCTGTGCTTTTTGGCTTAAAAATACTACCTGAAATCAATGTATGGAAAAATCACTTTCTTTTTTTTTTTTTTCCAAGATGAAGTAAAAGTTCTGGTGGGAGGTTCCTCCTCTCCAACATGAGAACTTGCTTATATCTGTTTACATCTTCTGGGACACAAAGTAGGGAATGTTATTTGTTCATAGATATTTACAATTTTTTAGAATGACAATAAATGATGAATAGAGGAGGGCAAAATGAATGCTAGAGACAGTATACATATTGTGAATAAATATGTCAACTTTTGTTGTTTCTTCATTTAAAATCAGGAAATAGAAAAGAAGTGTAAAGGTTAAGACTATTTAGATGTGTTTAAATCAGCAGAGATGGATAAAATTTGTTCAGAAACGTTAAGAAGCTAGCTTAAGCAATCTCTGAATCAGTAGTAATTATCTTCAAGAACACAGGATACAAGTATTTTGGAAACAACTTCAGAATTCAAAATCCTCTGGATAAAATTGGAGAGCAATCCAAAACTGGCAAGATGAAAGCTGGTCATGGGAACTGCAAAGCACTATATCTGGGAAGGAAACAGAATAGAATAGACACAGAAAGAGAAGTGGCTATGAAGCTGGTGCTGTAGAAAAATGATTTTAAGGCTGCACAGAATCATGAAACTGCTAACAGATAGCAAAAATACATCTTGGAATTAATTCTAGGTGACAGTGTAAATCACATGTCAAACCTTGCTGGTTTGGGCATTTTCACTGAAATCTCAATTTCATGATGGCCTCCAATACATTTTGCTTAATGCAATTTAAGAAAAAAGATAAGCTTGAAGGAGTCTAGGAAAAAAAGTGACAAAAATAATAAATAGCTTTGGGAAATATTGCAAATGAAGTAAAAGCTGAAGGACAATACTGAGCCTAGATCACAATTAAGGAACGAAATAAGAAATCTTCTGATACGCAGTAAGTCAGTGAAGAGTTTAATTTCCAATAGAAAATATTTTCCTATATACTAGTCATAAACTCAACTTGACTGTAAAAATCAGATAAGTATCGGAACAGACTATGTAAGATTTTGTAACTTTCTTCTTTGAGAAAATTTTCAGGACCACTTAGGCAAGTTTCTGCCAGAAATGTTTTAAACACGCTCCAGCCTTGGAGGAGGGGGAGCAATCTACACTTCTGCTATTTCCATAGTACATGTTTCAATCCCTTTTGAGCAAAATAAAGTAAGTACATAGCATGGATTTAACAATAAATGTAGACTGTATTTGTGTAAACTGACTCAGAAATTAAACCTTTAGTACACAGAAGAGTAGACAAACTCTAAATCTATGTTACTATTTAAAGTTTTCTTCATTGTCCTGAGAATCATTTCACATCTGATGACATACTGATGTTCAAATATCCAGGAGACTGTGAGGGTTTCTACTAAGAATGCCAAGTTTTTTTATCATTTTTCAGGGTAGACTCTGTAGTTATGTGTATACAATTGTTAAAGAATCATAGCCATAACAGCACAAGCAGAAGAAGAAATGAACACTGAGTTCATCAACCTATCACTTCCTTTTCAGACTATGAGCAGCAGGAAAGGTATTTGATTAATACAGTTATTAATCTTCATAGATAGAGATCTGAGAGTAGAACATATTTCAGATACTGACTTCCCTGAAGCTCAGTTGGGTCAAGCATGTAATGAAACGCAAAACATCGAGCCTCTGCGGAAGAGATAAGGAAGGGAGATTTATAGCTTGGGTAACAATAACAGCACTAGATACACAAAGCTATGTACCTAAGTTTCAAGAAATCTAACTTCTCTCTTAGGAAACTGCAAAGACAATTAAGCTCCTACTAGTGGATAAGCCAACGTGGCAAAATCATTATGCAGTTTCTTAATACGGCCCCTGAGAGCAACCCAGATGAACTCTGTATTGCTGTGAAGCAGGTGCTGTCAGAGAAGCTATTATCAAAACCAACAGTGGATAAACTGCCACTGAGGAGTAAGGCAGTCAAGCCTCTGGAGCTGTAGGAACATCTTTATCCCCACAATGAAGACATACCTTTCCACCTCCAGAAGGAGAAGGGCACAGATATCCCAAGACACTGGAAATCTATTCCTTTTTAACCTTCACTTAATGTTATTACACACAGTGGTCCAACTTTGCATTTTGGGGGCACCATAATTCAGCTTTCTGAAAGGCTAGGCATACACATGTCTCTCTGATCCTATATACACACTCTCACAGCCAGACAAGATATGGGGACATGCAGAATGTTCCCTCCCTCTTCCCAGGCACACTGCCAGAACTGAAGATGTTAATATTGTGTGCTTCAGTGTCGCATGATCAGTAATAATATTCTGAGCCAACTGGATTTAATCCATCTTTTCCAAAAGCAGTATTATGCTTTTCAGAATTCAGTTTTGTAAAAGAGTATGAAAAATGAAATGAAAATGACCTCAGAACATTCCTTCCTTCTCTTGTATTGAGAGATATTACCAGCTCAAGTGAAGAACAGAAGAACAGGTAAGTGGGCTGACGAATACTGCTCTTGGTTTTCCAGCAAAAACTTTTAAGGTTTAATGAGCTGATATTTCCAGTAGCATTTTTCAGGCTTGTGATTCCAATATTTTGCACTTGTTAAGCAACAATATATTAGTTGAGCATATATAAACACTTCATCCAAATACATAAGGCACATGTGTGCTCTTCCTTGGTAGGAATTCTTGTTCCAATACCATATGCAGGACTATAACTGAAAGCCTCTGGGGATAGGTAAGAAGGAAAAAAATACTAAGAAAATTCAGAAACAGAAAACTGGTAAATATCCTCTCTGAAGTTCTGTTAGATGAAGATGCTTTGGTTTAAGCAGCAGAACAATCATTCCTAGTTTAATGCTTAACTCTATTTTCTGCTTCTTTTCCACACCATCAAAGAAGGGCTCATGTACCTTGGGTTATTTATGTTTCACAAAGTAAATTTAAAAAAAAAAAAAAGCATAATGTCCTCATAAATAATCTTGTCCTTAATCAAAGTAAAAAATGCCTCTCAAGTACAGAAAATCCCTGACCTGAACACCAGGGTAGACTGGGAAAGCCTGGAAGGATACTGGGGTAGATCAGCATTTGTTCTGACAGAAGATGGCTATTCTTTCAATATACAAACAGTTGCAAATTCACACGGAGGACTATGGTTTTGAAAATGGTAAAGAAAATCATTAATAAAACACATATAAACTTTTACTTTAAGGTCCCTAACATATCCACCTCAAGAGAGTATAATAAAGAAAAGAATCTATTCATTTAGAAGCTCTTTTTGTATGACCTACCGTGCAGGACCAGATGGTTCCTCTCTTGCTGAACTTAACACAGTTTTAATTATGAGTTCCTAAAACAGAGAAAAATATTCACTGATTTACCAACAACTCCATCACATGAAACATTCTGAGAATTCTATTATAGTGCACAAGGCATGTTGCTTAGTTGCTTAGTAGCTTGCTTACTACTACTCCAAGATTCTAGTCTGCCCCAGATCCTCATGGTTGTGCTACCCAAGAATAAACCACAGATTATGTCCTAATTTCTGCTCATTAACCATTTATCCAATTCTTGCCAATGCATTTCTATAAAGTATCAAGTGTAGAAAAAACACAACAAAGGACTCCCTAAAGCTAGGTTTAGTGAATGATGCTGAAGGGTATTACAGAAAGAATCTATTACTTGGAGGTTTAAGAAAGCATTTTCTCAAAACTTATATTGACTTTAAGAGTCTTTGCAAGTAGTTGCAGAAAAAGTCACTACGGTGCCTTATGAATGATGCTGAATTTTGACTCAGCTGCTGTAGGTTACCTTCAATAAAGCTCTAGTGAATACCCATTATACAATAGAAATGAGAAAGAAGGAATTCAAAATCAGTCTTCAAAAGGGAGCAAAGTATAAAGTAGCTTCCAAGCCATCATCTCTCTCTAAATTGAAAGAGTTTGGAAACTTATGAGGAGCCTTTCTTAGACATAATCATCACACTTGGCACACATACAGCAATTAAACACACAAGTTAAACATACTTGTTAAACATACTGCCCAGTTACAGTATACTGGCACACTACCCAACTCTGTGTTATAATAGAGAGGGTAAGGTCTCTAATGTTTTTTGTCTACAAGAACATACTGAGGTAGAGGTTTCCTAAAACCCCTATGAACACAGGCAGATTTCATCAGTTATGTATCTTGAGCCTCCCAGTCTTCTTGTTTCAGCTGATTAAATATGCAAGACCTGCAAACAGCCCTAATAGGAGTGGGGCTGAAAAGGTAAGATAGAACATAATTTCCTTTTACAAACATAGAAAATCGCTTTATTATTAAGTTAACAGCAATTATAAAGTAAGTGTAGTAGTATTAAGTTAGAAAAGATTTTATGGGAATAAAATATTAAATTTTATGGTATAATCTGTTTTAAATAATTTCTGAAAAAAAATTATAATCTTGAAATTTTATTAAATATTCAACTTATACTTGGCAGCTGCATACCATCCAAATAGTGTTAAAATTCCTACCTTAACATCTGTAAACTGAGACACAGCAATGTCAGGAATGTTTGGGTGAAGAGCTGGTAGTTCATGATATAAATTAGGAAAACATACTAGAGATCCTAAAAGTACTTGTGCTTCAACTCTTGGTGCCTAAAACAAAACAAAGGTGAAGAGGAGTATATATTCTTACTGCAATCAGGAAGCTGACATTTCTAGCTGCTTTAAGAGAGAACAATATTTGAAACTCTACACAGCTATTTCCTTTATCCTTCTGCAAACTTGGTAGAGCTGAGCAAACTGGGACCACAGCCCCATGGTTTGCTACTCATGCACACCCCATGCTCCCATTTTCCAAGGTGGTCAAAAGGCAGCAGAGGAATTATTAGGACTACAGACAAATGACTGAGATGCTAACTAGGCTCAAGTCTTAGGTTCAGCTAATTAAACAGGATGTGGAAAACTACTGGACATGACATGAGGCATTACTGGACATGACAGGTAACGGTGTAGGAAGCTGATAGAGGCTTCAGAGAGTACCTTGAGGGAGGCTGGATTTCATAGTTGGTTAGAGGGCGAATGATGTGAGAAACAGCCAAAACTTGCAGAGAATTGGAGGGGAGTATTGGGGAGTTTTGGCAGAGTACAGTCATGCAAGGCCAACAGCACCTAGGTAATCATATCACTATAAGGCTGAAGTTGCCTGGGTAACAATATCAGAAATACATCCAAATAGTGCAAACACTAGCAGTGAGTTCTCAGGTCTGATCATCGAAGTCATTGAATAGCAGTGATATGGAGAAATAAATAAGCTTTAAAAATGAAGGTCCTGTAAAAATGGACATCTATTTTAAAACACTTTAAAGTGCAGATAAATGGTTGCCATAATTCTGAGGACTCTGAAGTAAAAGAAGATTCTCTGCTTCAGTAGTCATTTTTGCATTCTTCACATATTTTCTCTAAAGGACTTGCATGTGTAGTGTTCTAGAATAAACCACTGACATTATCTGTATTTGCTAACTGAGTTGACTTCTCAGGACAATTTAACACCCCAACGAAGGAAAGAATGCTCAGTTTTCTCTGGAACCCTTTCCACTTGCACATAAATGTAATTCACTGATGAATACTTACATTGAGGAAAGAAGAAGCAGCCACTCTCCCTGCTGCTACAATAAAATCCATAATAAGCATGGTGGCACCAGGTAAACCAAGCGAAAAAAACTGGGGAGAGCAGTGTTTGATGATTGTATTGACAATGTCCTTGCAGGAGGAAAAGGGAAAAAGATGAAGAGTATCAACAAGATCAACAATACATGAAAAAAGGCAGGTATTTATCAAAGGTAGAAAGTAAAAAGCAAGAAAGTAAATTCATTGTGGAAATTCAGATACTCCTTATTGAACAAAGAGTAGCAAGAAAAGATAAATTCCTTAAATACACTCATACTAAGGTAAGTAAACTATGATACACTTTATAGATCAATTTACTCTTGGACACTATTGTTCAAGGTTGGTACCAGGTCATATATTCATTTACATTTATCTTTTAAGAATTTTATAAATGATTAACCATTCATTTAAATATGTACAAAAGAGATACAGTGAGATAATCAGCTATTATCCTTTATTAACAACATGCTTAAATACTCTCCAACAAGTTATCATCTGACTAGAACTTTGAAAAAGGTAATGACCTCTTACATATACCCATATGGAACCAAAATACAAAGAAATAATTATAAATAAGTGTTTTATAACATTTCTGGTGTATAATTACTCAACATAGCATACTACATTCTTGTAGACTTAGTGAGGCAGTTTTTAAAATTAATGTATGTGATGCGATTTCTTCAGAAGTGTTGGAAAAAGTATAAAATATATTAACTCATGGTAACAGGCAAAAAATATCCCTTTTCCTCCTTTCAGTAATTCTCCAATATTAGCAATATCCAACTAAACAGCAATGTATTTTAGCAAATTTGTAATCCAGCAAGAAAAAATAAGAGTAAACTGGTTGTTAGAGGACAAAACTGGAGATCTCCTATGCATAGTCATTTCTGGAATAACTTTGGACTAGTTCTATTTTGCCCATTCAATGAAAAGAGGGTTGTCTGAACTTCTCATGTCACCATACCTCTGACTGCTCCTCAGAAATGTTCCCAAAACCCAACTTTTTCACACTTCTGATGCAAACATTTAAAAGACTGGTAAACCCATACAGTATCTTCAGACTTGTTCATACTCAAATCTATAAAAAATATCTACTCCCACTGATTCGATATACTCAGTAGGTCTCAGTTTCCTGGTTCCTATTGTATGGCTAGGCTTTGCGAATGAAGATCCAGGGAGGGTTCTATCCACACTCCTCATCAGCGCCTTTTCCAAGCGCGCTGATAAAAAGAGGATAGCAGATAGCACCCTCGAGCCTGTGCAATGGATTTTTTTTAGGTGAGACACAGCATGCGCAGAGCTGGGCCCAACCTTTAGTCCTAAGGTTCATCTGCCAGGGCCTAGCAAGCTTGGACGCTGGCAGCGAAGTCCTTAGGACGTAGGTTTTCCTGGTTCCTGTACTTGCTGTGGAAATAAACTACTTCAATGTATTGAGAACAATTTACTTCCCCACAAGCTAAACTGTTGCATCAGGGAAAACAGCAGACCTTAGAGAGGTCTGCTTTCTACTCTCTCTTCTGTCTGTAACAAACAATCAGGACTTCTTCTGCCCTTGCATTTGCTTGAAACGTACTATTCTAATCACAACCAAGAACATGAGGGCCATTTATCAAAGTTCAGAAAAAGTATCAGTCATATACTACACATATACACATAACTATTTTCAAAGCTAAATTACTCAGCTGAAAATCCATTTAGGTGTTTAAATAAAACAATTTTATTTTTAGTTATACTATTTATATTAGTCTGAATTTCGTAATTAAACTTACTTGATCAACATGAAGAAGTCCACAGTGCATTATATTGTAGAAATGAGTTAAGAAATCCCTGTTTGGAGAAACATCTTGTCTTCGCTTCATTGTCTTACAAATGAGTTTATAAGCATGTAGCTTTCCTTGTTTGTATTTATCAGTCAACATTGTTGCCTACAGTTTTAGAAAAATAATTATTATTATTCACAAATCAAAAAGTTACATTAAACATTATTCTACACCTACATGAACCTTTCTTACTGTTTCACTGCTTAGTGCTCAAATTTACCTTGAACAGCCACGGTGTTAGAATTCTCAGTGGTGGAATTAAAACTGGTGGAGATGGTGAAGTTAGGTTATCTGTTGAAATACCAAGATTATCTCTTATCTGTAGTAATTAAAAACAAAACAAAAAGATAAATATTTAAGTGAAATATATATGGTGGTGTTCTTTTCTTTCTGAAAATCCTGGCCTAACAGGTCAGGTTGGAGAAGAAGTTCAGTTCTTTTACCTTGGCCAGATTCTGCCATAGTTCACACAGGTAATCAAAAACCTGGGCATGAATCTCTGGATCCATGATGCTGTTGACATCTCCCAAAATTCCTAGCATTCGCCTCCACATCACTGTAGCAACATCTGCATGCCATCCTGTAAGTGTTCCCCCAGCCATCACGCTGCAACATTCTGAGGGGAATTCACTAGTTTCTGTAATGGAAGAAAAAAGTAGGGTGAGACCTACCTCTCTAGCAAAATAAAAGTTCTGCTATAACTACTACATACATAGTTTTCTTAAAACTGAGAGGAAAAAAAAAATCAGGCTTTCAGAGTAAGATATTTGTTACTCATTCAGCCACCTCAATGCTGGATATATTTAACTATATGTCTATTATCAAACTCTGTAGAGGAAGCATTGCGATTTCTTATATTCTTTCCATAACTAACATTTAAGTTCACTACTGGAGCTCTAATAAGCATGTGACAGACCTATTAAGGCTACTTTTTGTAAGTGCTGTCTTACATTCTTCGGAGTCAATGAATCTCCAAAATTCCATTTGCTTGCTTCCAAGTATAATTACATTTCAACTTGACATTACTTTCCTCATAAAACATGAAGTTGATTTTCTTTAGAATCTACTAGGAATGTGTTTCATTGTAAATGGAAGAGAAAGGTGAGAGTAAACTTGCTCCTGGCTACTGTTCTTCAAGCAGTAAATTTGTATGAGTAGAGAGGCAACATTCAGTAACCTAGCACCACATTCTCACTCTCCCTTGGTTCTCTCTACATATCAGTACTATATGAATGAACATTATTTTTTAGGTGAAAGTTGATTAATCTGGTTTGTCCATACAAAGAAAACTTTGATAGATTACAATGGCTGAAGTCTGCTCAGTTCACATTTACCTAACTAAACTGCCACGCTAAACTAGCTAACAAATTTCAAAGCAGCAGGCATCCAGAATTTGCTGAAATCTGAAAATCTTGCAGCTCTAACGAGCATACAAAACTAAAATTAAATATGAATTCAGCCTAATCCCACAGCCTCTTCTTCTGAAGATCTGGAACACTGTGGTAGAGATACTAATCATTTCTAGGCTGTAGATTTCAAAGTAAAAAGCAAAATGATTCTATTTCTGTCCATCATTAGGCTACTTAAAGGGAAAGGGTTTCAAATATACATCAGACACCAAACATGGGAGAAATGGGAATTTCATATTTACAAAGTGAGCATATCCTAGAATTCAATAGCTAGGGTAGTTGAAGTGAATTTCTTTAAATATGAAAGGGAAAAGAATCAAACTTCCAAGGAGAAATTGTAACATTACTTAAAAATTATGTCTTATTATTTGTACATCAATGATAAATCAGTCCATGGCAGGGCCACATACTAGATTAAGCTGCCATGACTCTAAGCATCAAAAAGAACAATTATAAATGCGTAGACTATTAATCCACTACTAGCAGTTCCAATGAAATGCAAGATAAAATGCAAACATTTTTTTTTGCTTTTAAATTACCACAGTTAAATATTTTTAAGAGTGCAGATGAAATAGCCTTGTACAGGATTGTCTACAGCTAATATGATACTAGCTGCTTCACTATATGGCATTGAAAGAAAGAAAGAACAGGTTTATATTTTCTATTCCAGATATTGCCTAGGTCATCTGGCGTCTGTAAAACAGAGTGGTGGAGCTTCTCATCCAGCTGCAGATCCTTCTGCTCAATATGATCTGCATGAAGAGTGGCAGGAGAGGGTGTCTGTGATCGGGATCCAAGAGCAGATTGAATTGGAGAAGCACTTTCAGATCCTGCAAATGCAATTTTTAACAGTTACCTTAAAAGCCTTTTCTATTTTCTTGAGCTACTGAAAAGTTGTCTAAACAAAGCATTAAAAAAAAACCAAAACCAAAATCAAAACTGAGCTAATTCTATATATAAAATCTGGGCAAGAGAAGATACAAAACCTAAGCAGATCTCCCTGTGAATGATACTCTGAAAGAAAATGAATGACATGAAAGAAGGCTGAGAGATGAATGTCAAAATCAGATAGGCAAATGGATTAACAGAGTTCTATTTAAGGTCCAAATAATTTTAAATATGTTTGCTCTGCAGTACTTTCAATGTTCTGATCCAGTCAAATTTTTCCCCACATTCCCTTACTAAATTTCTCTCCAGCAAAGCATTTAAACAGAAATTTTCTTGGAAAAACTGCTCTTTCAAGTTTATGAAAACATGCAATTTTATTTATAAATAAAAGCTCAAACCAGTAATTGATAATTTTTTATGTTTATCTGCCAATTGGGCTGAGAAAATCTCAACAAAAGGAAAAGTTCTATAATGTTAGAGTAATGTTATTTCCTCTAAGACAAGAAAACACAGGTGTATATGCAAAGGCATCTTTCCATGATCACTGAGCAGCATCCTCTCCTCTATTAAAATATCTGTGGGAAGGGAGCACGTACTTGCACTTTTCTTCTGCACTACCTTAATTTCACTTCCTGAATTTGCCTAATGATCATTATAGAAAGCTGAGTTCAGTCAGAACAGTCAGATGGCAGAAAAAAAGAGAACACACATCAACCACATACTTTTCTACATATCAACACATGTTAAAATGGAAGAACTCAATCCTATTAATTTTAATTCTTAAACTGGTACCCAAAAATATTATGACAACATGTGAAGTTCAGTATTAGACATAAGCTGAGCTTTAGGGACAGCAATGAAAAAGTGAGTCTTTTCAAACAGTAATTTCCTCAAATCATTGGCTGTGAAGTGTTTTTTCTTGTAAGAGAACAAATTGTTTGAAGAACTTGACAGAAAATGTCCATGTTATCTGAACAGAAATTGTGGTAAACAAAATTAAGTTGTTAAACTGCAAAGGTCTTTTTCTGATTTAAATGGCAAAGGCAATGAAACTCTTACCATCAATTTAAATCAACACCTCTACGCAGGAGAGATTGACATGATTGCCTCATGCCCAGGCTACTGTTTTCACCCAACAGGTAATGATACTCTCCTCTCATTACTGATCATTTGTTTTCTACATGGTCACAAAGATATGTAAAACACACACTTAAAAATGTTAGAAGAAATCTTTCCCTACTTCTGTTCCATTCTGCTCATTAAGTGGGCATGGATGAAAGTAGAGCAAGACCAAGAAAGAGTCATGAGTAGGAGAGAAAGTAAGGGAGAATTAGAGAGGGAAGAAGAGGGAATGAAATGGAGAAAGCAAAGAATCATAGAATGGCCAGGTTGGAAGGGACCCTAAAGATTTCAACCTCCCCGCACTGAGCAGGGATGCCAATCACTAGACCAGGTCACCCAGGGCTGCATCCAGCCTGGCCTTGAACACTGCCAGGGATGGGGCAGCCACAACCTCTCTGGGCAACCTGTTCCAGTGCCTAACCACTCTCTGGGTAAAGAACTTTCTCATAATCTCCAATCTAAATTTCCCCTCCTTCAGTTTATAACCATTCCCCCTTGTCCTATCACAGTCTGACCACTTAAAAAGTCTCTCCCCTTCTGTCTTATAATCCCCCTTTAGGTACTGGA